>CM050219.1:2015000-2202500 GCA_027475355.1 Coilia nasus | reverse complement strand
CACCAAATGTACAATTTAAACTAAAACACGCACACACACAAACACACACACACACACACACACACACACACACACACACACACACACACACACACACACACACACACACACACACACACACACACACACAGATATCAACAATAAATAGACATAAGACATACAGGTAGACATATATGTTTCCAACAAGAAGGAAGTCTGAGATAGCTCTTCTTAGTTGCTGGTGAAAGTGAAAAGTGAATGTTGGGGACGGAGGATCTTGCTCAATTAGGCCTCTTTTTATTTCAACAATCTTACACAGATTAAGCAATTATAGCCATAGCTGCAGGGAAGGTCTTTCTGAGAGACATCACTCGGAATCCCAACACACAGAATGCATAAAGTCAATTATTGTATAATTTTACTGTGCCCTGGGGTAGGATTACACAAGCAAGTGACAAGTGGAAAACAAAGGCTGTTTGGTAGACCCTAAACATTCCTCTTTAAACAAATGCTACAAAACATTGGATGGATGCCTACCCAGGGTTTGCATGTGTGGATTTTTTTTGGAGGGGGGTTGGATAGAGGGGAGGGCAGGAGTCTTATCACACATTTCATGTTTGCACCGGACTGTGACCTGATTTTGTGTACGTTATCTGTATAATTGAGGAAGCTTGCAAGTAAAGCAAAAGACTTTTTTGTTTGCTTTTTCTTGTGTAAAAGAAAAAAACACTCTGAGAACCGTAATGAGCAGCATCTGTAGTCCGGCATACATTGTGTTGCAACCAGTAGAACCCTGACCTTAGGGTCTAACCCTAATCCTAACCCTAACCCTAAGAAAATCTTCAGACCATGTCATATATGTGAACATCAAACAGTGTGATTGCTGCTATGACCTAAGTCGATTCACTAGCCTTTCAAAATGTGATGTCATCCTTTTACATTCACTAAGTTGCTAAGTAGCTAATGATTCCATGTGTCCAACTGGCTCCAAAGGGACTAAACACAGACCCCGTTCAGACAGGCCTTTGCTGTTAGCTCACTAGCATGGCCTGATAGGGGGCTTGGGAGCTAAACAGGAAGAAGGCCACAGGCTAATTACCAAATGAGCTTTTCCTCTCGTCCTGGGGTCCCTTCTATACCTGCCCCTCCCTTCCCACATGGAAACGTCCGGCCTCCTGCTCCAGCCATAGCAACATTAGTGCACGTAAAGAGTGGCACTGGAGATCCTGTCATCTGTGCTAGGGGTGAGGAGGAAGTCAGTGTGTAGGGGGATGGTGTGATCTCTATGCCACTTTGCTGTCAAATTCTCATCAGTCATCTTTTCTGCTTCAGTCGCCGCTATTCTGTATGAGACTACGTTGTGCAAAAACCACACAGAATGTTTTACTTTCAGTCATCCACAAGAATGGCCAGACCCAGATGAATCCTGCCTATTTCGACTGGCACAACATTTTACAGCCCCCTCACATTAGCAACCCCCAGTCTTTCATTTTGCTCCAAGATGACATGCACACATCTCTGATATATTATCTGCGCTGCAGATGTCTGTATGTAATGCAGGGCGTAACAGAAATACTGCCTCTAGTGTACATTGTGTCACACACACACATTCTTTTTGTCACTGCTCACCACAGTAAACACAGTATTAAATTCCTTTACGCCCTCCTGTAAAACAGCTGCTTGTGAGTCCATCCAAGTGTGTCTGTAAACGAAATTTGCACACCAAGCAAATTGTGTTTTCTTACACGCTCACTCCCTATGTTTCACCAAAAGGGCCAGCCCTGTAATTCCGAGTATTACGGTAAGGACATTATTATTACCACACTAGGGAGTTTAGAATGATAGAGAGTGAGTATTTTACAAAATATTTGAGTCCACCCAAAGTTCTTTCCATAGTCCATAAATTCTCAAATTTTAAGTGAACACTTTCCTTTACCAGGAAAAGAGCTACAGTGAATCTACTGTGACACATCCCAGCATAGTTGTATAAACCTTAAAGAGTGCTGCATTGATTTTGTTCAAATTGATCAAAATTGATCGGGGTCATGTTGACAGTGATGTAAGTCACACTGAGTCCTTTGAAGATAGCGGCTGAACAGTGTTGCGTCCTGGGATGTGACGTTGTTCTGTACATACAGTTCACAATACACACAAAGTGTGTATGTGTGCATGTGTGTGCAAGTGTGTATGTGTGTGTGTGTGTGTGTGTATGTGCTGTACTTGTGTGTGCATGCAAACCAATGTATTTACATTTGTGTCTATGGTCACATTTTTGACAACATGTATGGGTGGTCGCCGACAAAAATAAACAAAGTGATAGCTGGCGATTGTTCTTGATTACCATACATCTACGGCACTGATTAGCAGCATGGGTAGACCTTCCTCCCCATGCCTTATCAGGGGGCCCAACTGTTCCCCTCCACCAGGGGCCTCAGGAAGCCTGGGGAGGGGGCCCTTTTTAGGATGGGAGGCGTGTGTGTGTGTGTGGGGGGGGTGTTCATGGGAGATGAAAATGTGTGTATGCTTGTGTCTGGTGTTGTTCAGATTGGGACCCATAATTAGGATCCCATAATGCAGATGTCAGGATGTCGTCAGAGGCTTTGGTGAGTGTTGTCATCTATCCTTCCTTCCTGTGTCTGAACCTAAACATGGTCCCCCTGCTGCTACTGTCCTTATTCATCACTGCACAGGTGTTTTTGTCTTTCAGGTTTCCATTTTTGTTCTGTTCTTACTGCACCCCCCCCCCTGTCTCTCTGTCTATATAGGCCATTTTCCAATGTTCCTGACCTTCCTTCCCTTCCTCTCTACCTCTTTCCCCTCATCTGAAACAGGAGCTACAGTAATGGTTGAGAGTGGTTTGACCCTGTGGCTCTTGAATGGCTGCACGTGTTCGTGCTGTCTTTGACCAGGTTGGCCTTGGCAGATGAAGATGCGCAGATGTTCCCTGACAGGAGTTATGTAAGGATTGTACCAGGGGGTCAACTACATTTCACATGCAACGAGCAGTGGGTAGACAGCAGCCTCTCTTAAAGGCAAGCCAAAAATCAGACATAGGGTTGGAGTTAGAGCAGTGCTTCTCAATTATTTTCTGCTACGCCCCCCATAGGAAGAAAAAAAATTTTTGCCACCCCCCCTGCCCCGCCACTACTATAATAATATAATTGGTCTAAAGTGTCTGTCTCTTTGTCTAAGTACACCCCTGCATAATACTGTATTCTTATTAGCATTAAAGAAAAAAATATATAGATCAACTTATAACAAAGGATAACTTTATTAACTATGTTTTTTAGTCTGTACTGTGGTCGATATGCAACTACACTTTGTTCCAGTACGGCAAAAAAAGCATGTACCCCAGGGTCACACGTGCCCCCCCCCGGCATGGCACCGCGCCCCCTCAGACAGGCCCGTCCCACTATTTGAGAAACACTGATTTATAGTGACCACCTAAACAGGTCCTGTATTTACACACCCAGTACTGCAGCCACAGATGCCATGGCCGAGTCAAGGAACCATGAAGTTCAGAGACAAACAGCAGATGCAGAGGAAAAATGAAGGCATTTTAAACAGTCCAGCTGAAGCAACACCTGCTCCGATCAACTCTGGCTCTGAAAAAAATAGGGTTAGATTTACAGAAAAAAATGGCAAGGAATTTCTGAGCAACATCAACATTCTTAAAGCTCGGGATTTAGTTTTTTGATGCGAAGTAAAGTCTTACAAACACATGCCAGGAAAGAAGTGCTGACAGTCAAAATTAAGAAAGAAAGAAAGAAAGAAAGAAAGAAAGAAAGAATCATGTAAAAGTGTAGGTAGAAAAGGAGAAACATAAGGATGTATGGCTAATATTTCAGTGCAACATGTGCAGGTCATTTCCCTCTTTGCCGCTCTCTGAAGCTGTGGTTGCCACAGTAACCACAGGAGCAGCTGCTGCTGCCAGGACGGTGGATGATGGGCTCCCGAGGGCTGGACTATATATCCAGTGGCCTCCTAAAGCAGGCTATTGGGGATCTTATTACGGGGACATTTCAAGTGGACACAGGAATGCTTTGGAGTTCACTGGCTTTCCTGGCCAGTCCAGACAGATGGAGGGAGGGAATGGTGTTTGAATGATGAGTACTCGCAGTGGGAATCACATGGGGGTTATCTAGAACTGCCATTGCTGGACCCAAGTGAGCCTAGTTACTTTGGAGAGGATGGTGGACAAAGCGTAAACAGTGGCACACCAAGTGAAGAAGGAAAAAATAAACTTTTGCAGTTTAGCCTCAACATTTAGCAAGGAGTTTAAATGAACAATGAGGTGGAGACACAATATGACAAAAAAGTAAAAAGAATAAATGTAGGGAAATTTAAATGAAAATAAAATATTGTGTTGAGAAATGTAATGGTCTGTGAGGGTCAGATCAAAAACCCCTGGTGGAAAAGTTGCCAAAGCCAATGTTTAGACTAACACAATAACATAACAAATACAACTAACAGATACATGTACCAATATATAAATACAGACACAGTATAGTACAATGTGGACTGGGTGTAGAATGTACAGTGGGAAGAGTAGTGGGATGATTTCTCTCTCTCTCTCAGTCTCTCTCTGTCTCCTCAGCCCATCTGTGCCATGATATATTTCAGACAGACCAACTCCCTGTGCAGCTCTCTCTGTGTCTGCCTCAGACGGTAGCACTAGCAGCGCCATGTTGCATCCTACCACAGCTGGAATAGTGCATGGAGGCCTTACCACGGAGAGATCACCAACATGCTTGGGAATGCCAATGACCCTGCTCTCTAGGACTAACACGGGTCAAAGGTCATTTGATCAAAACCTGTGTGGCTCATTCACTATGTTACACCACAGGCTGCTATTCGCCAAATGATAAGAGGCACTTTATGTGTTATATGTGTGACACTTATATGTTTGCTCATGTAACCGCATTTAAAATACAATATAAATCCTAAACAGAATTATGGACATAGCTAATGCTTGTTCACTTCATAAAATTCTCTGTCATTACAAATCATAATTCCCTATTATTACCCAATGTACTATCTTGCTCTCTTTCAAAATGCATAGCCATTATGCGTTTGTAGCGAAGGCTTCGAACCTGGGTCTCCAGGGTACCAAACAGGGGCTCTGACCGCAACGCCAAACAGCCAGGCTCGTTGGGATGACAGTCAGAGCAGTGATGGTCACTCCATCACACTCCCTTCCCCTTCGGGAGGCACAGCCATGCGCTTCACAAACTCAGGTGTCCCTCACGCATCTCCCACCATACTTCTCCCATCCAGGGTGCCCCACACATACTGGTGCTTCACCCATCACTGGGGTGCCTCACACCAGGGTCAACCTAACCTGGGGGTCCCTCATATGACTCACACAGTGGCTGTACCTCCGATGACCTCACGGTAAGCCATCCCACTTCTGACACCATTTGTAGCAAAGGGGAGGAGAAGTCACCATACCCGGCTTCGAACCCAGGTCTCCAGGGTACCAAACAACGGCAAAGAGCCAGGCTCGTTGGGATGGCAGTCAGAGCACACCCACAACTCTAGTGATGGTCACTCCATCACAGCGTTATAGCACTGTGCACCAACAATATGTGCACCAACAATATCCACAAACATAGTAAAGATATTTGCTGGCAAATGTACAACATATTAACCAAGAGGCAAAGATACATAATGCAAAACACAATGTAGTATTTACAGTTCCTATATTCACAAACATAGTAAAGGCATAGATAAGTTAGCTAGTATTACATAAGGCCCCTCTGGTTTCTGCATGTGGTCCGTGTGAGGAATTGAAACGACGGACCTATTGCTCAGAGGACGTAATGCTACAGTGATTTATTAGACTCACAGCGCTCACAGCACAGAGCTGGGTGGGGTCCCTAAGGCATGTAAATCACTCCACTCTCTACTCACGGTATGTGTGTGTGTTTGTGTGTGTGTATGTGTTTGTGTGTGCATGTGAGAGAGAGACAGAAAGTGTGTGTGTGACAGAGCGTGTGTGTGTATGTGTGTGGTGGGGGGGTTAGAGTGTGTTTTTGGGGGCCATAATAAATCTGTGGGGATTACTCTGTTGTGGGGGTAGATGTTGGGTGGGGAGGTGGATTAGGGCTGCTCTTCAAGGCAAAGGGGGAGAGCAGTGTCGTGTAGGGGTTAGCGTGAGAATGCAGAGGCAATTTAGTGCGTGTGACATGTGCTGTATGTTTCTGACAATGTAAGTTGTTCAGTCTGTGGTGTGCTGAGTAGCACCTCTATCTGAAGTGTTGTTGTTTTAAGTGCATGCCTTTTCTATCATCGGTCATATTGCTGGTTTTTCTCAGACTATGAGATAAAATAGGAGTATGTTTACACACACACACACACACACACACACACACACACACACACACACACACACACACACACACACACACACACACACACACACACACACACAGATATTTGTCTTATCCACTTCATGCCACAATGGCACTAGTACTGACACCAATGAGGCAATCAAACTAGGCAGAATCCTTTCAAATATAACAACATATGAGGGAAGAGTAGTCAGATAAAAGAAAAAAATCTTTCTGAGGGGACCCTGGAATGGAAAGGAATTCCAAGGTGATCCAGGAAGACACTGAGCAGGCAAAGCCCTGGTGTAATGCTTTGAGGTATGAGGCTGGAGGTATCGTGAGATGTCAAGGGGTCCAGAAGACACACAGGCATGAAGGAGTCGTGGTGTTAGCGTTATAAAGCACAACGTGTGGCCCCCCTAAGAAAACGATAGCACTGCCGTGAGAAAGAAGCACGCAGAGATTTAATTGGACACCTCGTTAAAGTATAGAGAGTAGTTTAGTAGTGAATACTAAACTCACAGTCCAGATAAGGATATACATTCGGTGGCCCAGCAATGATAGCTATGCATACACATGCAGTTTCAATCACATTTCTCATCCTTCTACCACAGATCGTACTTAGTTTAGAATCTGTTTCTCACATCACTTGTGAGACACACACAAATGTTTCTATCACAGGAAAGAGTTGCTGGAGACATGGTGATGACCAAATGTGGATTCGAAGCGCAGCTGTTGAGGTCAGACTTAAACATTTCTGCACTTGGAGACCCGTGGTAATGTACACAGCATGTTTGACTGTTGCCAGACACTTGTGCAAGCCTGGTCACGCAGAAAGGCCTCTGCCAAAAACATTGCTACTGGTAAAATTATTATTTTAGGAGGACTTTAAAAACAATAAAAACAATAAAATTGTTAAAAACAATATTAAAGACAAAACACAACAAAAACAGAAAAGAAAAAACTAATTCTGCCATTGTGTGTTTTGAGGTTTTCTTAGGTGCCTTCTCACACATGACTGTAATCACACTGCTAGCAGCTGGCTGATGCTAGCATGATGCCTGATGCAAAGATGCCTGTATCTTCACCATCCTTTGATTAGCAGCTGCACTGTACATTACAGAACATGCATGTGGCTTTGTTTACTCTAAGGGCTCATTTCCACTGCACTCTCTGCGTGTTCAGCGCGTGGCCGTATTCTGTCCGTATTCGTTTAGAATGCACGTTAACAGATTAGACCATTTCCACCGCAAGCGTGTTCTGAGCGTATTCTGTCCCTATACAAACCTATTGTATACGCCCACGCGCTGAACACGGCTACGCACTGAACAAGGCAGTGGAAATGAGCCCTAAGCCGTATCACCAGGACTAGCAGACAAAAAATACAGAAGTTTTTTTGTTGTTTTTAATTTTTTTCCATGACAAGCGCTTGACTGTTTTAGGAGTCTCGAGTGAGAGTCTTGTAGATTTAGAGATAGAGATTTGTTTTAATGGTTTTCCTGGAATGTAGAGTTCAAAGCGAGGCTAGATGTAGATAGTTGCTAGACTTGACTTGACTGAGAAAGAGAGAAAAAACACAAAAAGAGTTTAGAAGAAAGAAAGGAATGAAGATTATTTGTGAAGCGTCCAAACGTTTTATTGATACAGTGAATCAGTTAAACAACCACCTGTGCCTGGATACAGAAAAGGGAGTTGAAGGGCCCAGTCTGTTGACTGCAGTCTGAGAAATCGTTTCTGAGGCAGCAGTTTTTGTTCCACACGAGCCACTGTAACTAACATTAATTATGGGGTCCATCTTTCAGTTTTTGGTCTATTCCACCCCCCCCCCCCCCCCCCCCCCCCCCCCCCCCCAAACACACAATCAAACTCTGCCTTGGTGGATAAAGCCAAAAACAGTCAAAGTGTTTGCAGAAGAAACAGACACAAATTAAAAAGAGGTGGAAGGGTGACCCATTCAGTCCTGACTTGGCTCAGAAAGCCAAACACACACACACTCTCTGAAAACATACACAGTGTTTTCTCAGACTAGGTTTACACAATATTTAGAGAGCAATCATTCTGAAGAACTCAGTTAATTCAGGGTTTTTTTTGCACTCTCAATTGTTGGATTTCCATTGTGAGATGTTGACTGACTTTCCCAGGGATTTGGCTGTCACACTTGATTTGTGTCCAAGGTTTGTATTTGTGTTACAGAAGGGCTCTTACACATATCGTTACTGTGCCTCTTCAAACACTTCACGGGAAAATAGCTGACATACAAATTACATGCGATTAGTATGCATCTCGCATGTGGCTACGATTTTCTCCCAAATAGCAGGAACTCAGACGAAAGCATTTAGACTCCAGCTGATTCCATACGATGTTTAAGTTTACAGTATGGTTCCGTGATGCCCTCACAGACCCAGGGGAAGTGGTCTGTGGACATTTCCATCAGGAGAGCCTGTGTTTCAGTGTGGGAACCCCTCACCGGGCACAATGTTGTACATGAGGCCACAGAGACTCAGAAGGCTCCCACGTGGACAACTGTGGTTGGTGGGAGAGTATGCAGACCGTTTCTGCCTTCATTCGAAATGGGTTAATTTGATGCCTTACTAGTTGCCTAATGCGTCATTTTTGAAGGCACCTTTGATATATCCTCAATGCTGCCTATTAGCCAGAATTCTGTACGCTAACTTTCAAACAACTGTGAAAAGTAAATAAAGATGGCGGCCGAAATGAATCTTACAGTAGCTGTTTGCATCAAAATGTCTTTTGTTTGACACTGGATATCACTTGGATTTTTACTAATCAGATGAGAAATAGCATATTGTATGATTTATGTAATGTCTGTCAGTCAACTGGCTAACATTAGCCAACTAGCTTACGTCAGCTAGTTTCCCGTTTTTGCTGTGTGCTAACATCATATCGTAACTTCTACTTTCTTAAAAATCCAGTTCAAAACCCGCATTCACAGAAGTTGCCTTTAGCATGTATTCATATCTAATTAGGCAACTCTCTATTTAGGCAGCGAGTTATCAAGGCAGTTGCCTTCTGTTTCAAATAGTCTCTGTGTGTGGACAGCAGAGAATGGAGTGGTAAGATATCCTTTCATTTCAAACTAGAGAGGGTAGTGTTAGAAAATGTAGCATCCTATCTTAAGGTCATACAAAAAGATGCCAGACAATCCTGACAGCCCAGCCCACTATGGGGGACTGAGGGGGTATTGTGTGCTAGTTACCAAAGGTTGGCCTGAGTTTGCTCTCCTCAGCATCATTACCTCTGCCAGCGGGTAGGTCAAAGATGGGCTAACTTAAAAGTGATTAGATTTTGGTGGTAACTTGAGCTGCCCTGGCGGAGGTCTGCGCTCTCTGAGTGCTTTTCTAAAACAATGCAAGACTTCCAAATAAAAACATACATACACTACTTCAATACATAGCATTTCCATCGTATCTAAATCACCTCAAATCAATGAAGTTAGACTATGCCTGCAGCCACAATGATCTGTGGTGTGCTGTCCACCGAAAAAAAAAAAAAAAAAAACATTTGGTGTTTAGCGGTTGTTTGTACAGTTCTGGAAAAAAAGAGACCACTGTAAAATTCAGTTTATCTGATTTCACTATTTACAGGTATATGTGTGAATAAAGTCAATATTTTTGTTTTATTCTGTAAACTACTGACAACATTTCTCCCAAATTCCAAATTCAACTGACACTGGAAAGGAATGGCTGTCACACATGTAGAGATGCTGATTTTAGGAAAATTTTCAGTGGTCTCAACTCTTTCCAGAGCTGTTTAATTAATAAGAATATCTGTAATAATATTGTTCATAAACAGTTATAGCAAGACTTACTGGTGTAAAAATGCTTACTGTAGAATTAGACAACACTTAGATTTCTAAATCTATAGTAAAGATTGTAAGTCTAAAACAGGACCTTACAGTGTACCCTGGACTGCCACATTGCCTGTCAGCTGAAACAGCCACTGCATATGCAAAGTGCATGTCATGCTTTGTCACTCATGCACAGAGCACATTTAGGGGCAGTGGGAGAGACCAAGAGAGAGACAGAGAAAGACACAGAGAAAGAGAGAGACAGAGAGAGAGAGGAAGAGGGAGACTGACAGAGAGCAAGGGAAAGACAGACAGAGAGAAAAAGAGTAAGAGAGACAGAGAGAGAGAGAGAGGAAGAGAGAGAAAGAGTGAGACTGACAGAGAGCAAGGGAGAGACAGAGAGAGAGAGAGGTAGAGGGAGAGAGAGAGAGGTAAAGGGAGAGAAAGAAAAGCAAGAGAGATTCAGAGAAGGCAGGAAACCCATCCCCACCAGAAAATTGAGTGCAGGAGGGGTGTGACCGGCCAGCCTGCGCCTCTCTCAGCTTCCATTGGCCCATATCAGAACCTGCACTCCTCTTAAAACCTGGCCTGCGTGCCCCGGCCCCCTGTCACACCACCCTGGGCCCCTGACCAAGGAGAGATAGCGCTTGAGCAAGGGAACTCCTGAGAGAGAGAGAGAGAAAGAGAAAGAGAGAGAGAGAGAGAGAGAGAGAGAGAGAGAGAGAGCGTGTGGGACAGAGAGAGATAACCCTGAGAGTTGAACGAGAGGATTCACTATGCCAGCATTCGCTACCAACATGAGGTTCAAGTTCCCCATTGTTGCTCTGACCCTGGAGATTCTGACTATCATCCTCTATGCTGTGTTTGTGGTCTACGACGATGGCAAGCCCTCGCATGACCATCACAACGACCATAACAAGACTAGTGAGACGAGTCCCGTCATCCTGTACCCTAGTAAGTAACTATGCAGTTGTCACAGCTCTCAGTAAGGCTGTGAAAAAGGCATGCCAGCTTCACGTTTTTTTTTCTGGAGACCTTTTGTGAAAAATGCAAACTGCTGCCTGGAGTCTTCTCCTCTGTTCATGAGTAGGCTGTGGAGGAAGTGAGTGGTAGTTTGATACTCAGGTGTTTCATATCAGAAGTGAGAGCTGCTTGAGTGTGCTTTGAGATGTTTCTGTGTGGGTCAATTAGTAACATTTAGTGACATTTGCGTAGAGATGCTGTACAGGTCAGAGGAGCTGTGGTGATGAAACAGTGGAGCATAAAAAGTCATTGACTCTTGCATGATGTTTAAATGTGGATGTCATCACTTGCTTTGTGATGGACTATGGGATGGTATTGGTATCTGGTGTTTTTATCGGGTGCTTGAATTTTGTGAGCGATTTAGTTAGGATGGTCTCTGGTTCTTAGTAGAGATATTTTATCCCGAAGGAAATAAGGAGAATGCATGTGTGTGTGTTTGGCTGGGGGTGCTGGACTGGATTTAATGTCATTATAATTTTAAATTTAGTGTTGCAATGTAAGTGAATGAAATATCACCAGTGTATATATTCACACCATATTTCAGTGCAAAAAAAATTAAACAAAGACAGAGAAAGAGAGAAGATGGAGTGATGGGATGCCCTTCAAGCTAAGAGGGCAGCTGTGGCCAAGTGGTTAGGGAGTTGGTCTTGCAATCGAAAGGTTGCCGGTTCAAATCCTGCTCTACCCACAGTTGAAATGCCCTTGAGCAAGGCATCCACACCGCTCCAGGGACTGTAACTGAAACCCTGTAAATATCTGTAAGTCGCTCTGGATAAGAGCGTCAGCTAAGTGTAATGTAATGTAATAATAAAAGATGGTCGTTTAAGAAAATCTAGCATCCTACCTTAAGATCATAAAAATGTTGCAAAGACTTAAAATGCTTTTCAACACAGGAGAAAGATGTTTGTGGTAAAAAGGTCAAGACAAACAGTAAAGTGACCAAACTGTGAGTGAATGTTGACTTGTGTGTTATCTGTCTTGTCAACTTGCAGAACCAGCTCTGGGTCTCCACCCAGCCCCATCCGTAACGCTTTCATATCTATGCAATGCACATGAAAATGACAGAGCTGCACTTTATAGAGCTAGCAAAGCAGGGGCCCTGTTTTTCTGCTGAGTGTAAGAGTCCCTCTCTCCAGTGTGAAAGAGTGCACATGCTGTGTAGAACTATTTCTTCTCCTTCACCTCAGTGTTTGCATGGAGGTATGCATTATAAAAAAAAGTTGTTCGTGCAGCTTGACCCCCGTCTTGTTTTCACTAATTGAAGTGGTGTGGCTTTGTAATGCCATGTTCATGAGCAATAAACCTGGCATTAAAAGTTAATATAACACAGTTGGGTTACAAGACAACTTGAATGAGTAAGATTACACTTTTTACAATGTGGGGGATGCTGGGGTGAAGTGGGGTGGTTTGGGAGTAGGGTGTGGTTACTTAAAATTAGTTGAGTTAACATTCTTACTCTGCAACCTTCCAATATTGTGACAAGTCACAGATGGACTGCCTAAGGTAATGTTAAGGAGGTAGTAATTTTTGAGGGGGTTATTCTGTTGCAGTCAATATAGGTTGGAAACATGCTCAAGTCAGAAAGCCAGGCAAACAACTAATGTAGATATCAGTTAGCATTATTGTACCTTGAGCAATTATGCTTTTGGCATTCTTAGAAGACAGCAGTTTCTCGTTGCTTTTGAAGAGAGTAAAGAGGGTGGGCTTTGCACAATGGCTCATTCATCTATAAGCTAGTAAAGTTAGAAAAATTCCTTGCATGCATGAGCTAATTGAATAAGTGTGTAATTACAGCTTAGTGTGTCTGTGAGAGTGAACGTATGTATGTGTGTCTGTACAGTATATGTCTGTTTCTGTCTGTGTGTGTAGTGTGGATTGTTTGTGTATGTGTGTGTTTATCTGTGCATGTGTGAGTATGCAGGGTGGTGTGTTAATTGGTCTGTCATTTATGAGGTCTTTTTAAAGTTGATATTACTTTTTAGTCCATAGTCTCTGGATCTGACTTGCTTGCCTTTGACACTGCGTTGGGTTGATCTATAGCATGGTAATGAAAAGGGAAAATAAATACACTGCCACACAGATTGTGGGAACTTCTCAAAATACCATAGCGTGCATGGGTATCAGCAATCTACGCAGAACATTCCAGACAATTATCACTTCAAAGAAAAGAAAATATATGGAAGGCAATGAATAAAAAAAAGATTATTGTCAGGCAGAAGTTAGTGTTGACAGATTGGAATTCAGTTGTTCTTTTAAAAAGGGTAATGGAAGACAACAAATACAAAACTGTTCCAAACACTTTCTTATACACTTCACCAACATCGACAACCTTTGAAAAAAAATTCAGATGTTATCTGCTGGTGTCACACCTTTTGCAATTAGCACTTACAATGCATAGTGTTCCCTTCTAGGGCTGGGGCCCGAGGAAGTGCAATGGAAACAATCTAGAGCAATAACTCCTTTGAATGACTTGTTTGCAGGGGAAACCACCAAGTCCAACACAGTGTTGGCGGTTCAATGTCAAGTCCCCAGCTATTACACACATCCACTCTTTGTGCATGTGTGCTTTGCCCAGTTGAAGCCAAGTGATTAGAATGTTGTCAACCTGCAACTGTTGTGCCACAGATTAAGCTGGCAGTATTTTTTTGCCAGGATGATGACTTGAAATTCCTTCAGTGGAAAGCTAAAGAAAACCTTTTTGAGACAGGAGCGCATCATGTCTGAAATAAATGTAATGTTTGGCTCAGTCTGAAAAGGGTTAAATCTCCCCATAACCACCACCCCCCAACTGCTTCCACAGATGCAGTTGTCAAGAGGGGATCAAACAGCGATAAAGTCAAAGTTTCAAGGTGCGGGGGCAAAGGTGAAGGACTAGCCAGAGATAATGTCATAGCGGCTCCTTTGAAACCCTCTGATAAAAAAATCCATACATTTTTCTAGGACTTTAGAGTGAGAGAGGTATTTTTTGCAACATTCTTGACATTAGTTTCAGAATAGTTTTGAAATACAGCAGACTTTGGGTTTTGAGTTGGTGAGTAATTATAAGGATGTAATAAAATGAATAACTGTCCACACACTGGGGTAGAGCTTTCGATAATCAATGACTAAAAACAGAAGCAAGGTTTTGACTAAGAGGGTCTTGATCAGACCTGATTTTATCCTCTATTACATGTAGAGTATATTGATTATATTTGACAATGATTGACGCTACATCTCAACACTGTGTGACACATCATGTGACACACAGTTTTAAACTCCATCAATTCACCATAGATGCCATGGAGGAATCAGCATACTTCGTTGCCACATTGCATGCCTGTGATAAGACAGGAATTTGTAAATTTCAGGAGTTATTGAAAGGCCTGTAAAGAGATGCGCTGTTTCCTGTTTAGGCTGCCTCTCTATCAGTGCTCCATAGGCACCAGCGAGGGCAGAAGAATGTCCCTGAGGGCAAGAAGATTCCCTAAGGGGTGAAGATGCCCTAAGAAGAGACAGGGTACTGAAGGATGGATGCAAGCACACTAATACAATTTTAAGCATGGAAGTGCATACACACAGTCATACACACAGAAAAACATCACCCTAGATGCACACAAACAGAGAGAGAGAGAGACAGAGAGAAAGTAAGAGACAGAGAGAGAGAGAGAGAGAGAGAGAGAGAGAAGTAGAGAAAGAGAGATGGAGACAGAGACAGAAAGATGTAGAGAGAGAGAGAGAGAGAAGAGGTAGAGAGAGACAGAGATAGATACAGAAAGAGGTAGAGAGAGAGCGAGCGAGCGAGAGAGAGAGATCAGAGAGAGAAATACCCTTGTGGAAACATAATTAGATATAACTCCTTCCTTCCTGTTTTAACCTCCTCCACCCTCCCCCCAAAAAAAGAAAATTAAGATCTCTTTGAAGGGTGTTCACTTAGCCTTTTCACTTAGCCTCATGCTGACTAATTCCATACCTCGCCTCCAAAGTTTTGAATGCAACAATGGGGAGTGAACCTGGAAATGAGGTGAACCAATTGTTCTTGCTGCACAGTCATACCTTGATGGGTTTAGCAGATGCCCAGACAGGCACCCTGCGAAGGTAGACTAATGGCTCCTGGGTTTCACCTGTTTCCTGTACACACCTTTTCCAGTCCAGAACCTTGGCGCTTGCCGGGACAGCACTGAGGAGCTACAGCAGGTCATGACCCACTGATTGTCCTCTTAGGGGTACTCACAACACCCCATCCAGCCACACACACACACCATCACACTTCCAGTATGCACCCATGCCATACATACACACCCAACACACAACGTGCATCACGTGCACACGTACACATACACAAAAGTACATGCATGCACACACACACATTCACACGTACACACACATACACACATTCACATGTACACACACACATTCACATGTACACACACACACACACACACACATTCACATGTACACACACACAAACACACGTACACACACATACCCACACACACATTCACACGTACACACACACAAACACACATAAACACATAAGCAAGCTCTTGTCATTACTGATCCCGCAGGCCCCTCTGATCCCAATCTGTGAGTGCTGATTGAGGCCCATATCCTGCCGTCCACAGAGAGAGCGCGAGGGCTTTGATAAGGCCCTGAGAGCTTTGATGAGGCCCTGAGAGCCTCGTCTGGCCCTGGCTAGCTGACTCCAGTGTTTGGGCTCCGGCCCCGTCCGTATCCTCTCACACTGAGTAGAAGAGCAGGGGGCAGCTGTGGTCTAGGGGTTAGAGAGTTGGTCTTGGGATTGGTGAGTTGCAGGTTGAAATCCCATCCTACCCATGGCTGAACCCCACTAACCACACACTGCTCCAGGGACTGAAACGCTGCAAATAACTGAAGCATGTTCTGCATAAGAGCATCAGCCAAGTGTAATATAAAAGCGTAGGAGTCTTTGTTGTCACTATACAAAGTATAGCAAGATGTCATTTAGAGCATCCAAAAGATGCACAAGAACACACAGTATATAAGAATAAGAATTGAAATAGATAAAAATAACTAGGTAGAGTTAAAATACAGGTTCAATTTACCCAAATATATACAAGTAAGACTATAAAACAATATGAAAAATAATATGTACATATTTTACACTATCATACATAGTTTACACTATCAAGCTATGGATAAATAAATAAGGTGCAGAGTATGCCAGCAGCAAAAGCGGAGTGCGTGACAGAATCAAAATAGCACCAATAGAGTCCAATGTAATTGCACGGCAGAGTCACATTACATGGGGTCCAGTATAGTCCCTGGCAGCAGGAATTCATTCACTGCCTGAGTGCATGTCACTGCTGTCATGGGGCGCAGTGTGTTGAGGGCCTCCGCACCACAGCTTTGACTATAACTAATCTTCTGTGTGAAGAAGTGTGAAGATTTATGGGTTGAGACGCCATAGGCTTGAACCAACCAATTAGAACCAACACTCCTTTGTATAAAGAAATGGATCTAAGGGTTAAGATGAAATGGCCTTAATTAGAACCAAACCTCTTCTGTGTAAAGAAATTGTTCTATGGGTGAAGACGTCATAGCCTTGATTACAACCAAACCACTTCTGGGTGAAGAAGTGAATTAGTGGGTTGAGACTCCACAGCTTTGAGAACCAAACCTCTTTGGTGTAAAGAAATAGATATATTGGCTAAGACTACATAGCCTAGGATAGATAAACAATATGTGCAGCGGTAAAAAAGCTGGATAAACTATGCACATCATTGACATTAGCAATTATAAACAGGCAAGTAAATGCTGTTTTATAAGAACAGAGGTGCATAAATGCATTTACCCTTCACCACACCACTGTTTACTGCTGTTTACAACAACCTCAGCGTTTTCTCCCTTTTTAGGCATCCATTCAACAGAACTAGAGCTGCTGAATGCTACTTATTGTGTCCACTGGCCTTGTAATAGGTTTACCTTGATTAGGTTCATGTGAATAGACAGAATGGGTTTCAACTGGTGGAATATATTCTGACAAGGTTAGCAAGGACATTCACACTATTGTTAACCACATGACTTACTGGCTTCAATGGATCCTTTAGAGGGGAGGGGTACTTGTCACTTCTGACCTCAAAGAAAAAGTAGGTCTTTGTTTATCGAGGAATCACTTAAGGGTGTTAAACAACAGGCTGTTTCAGTCCAGTCCATTCTAATTTAGGGATGAATACTAGCTTATACTAATACTAACTTGACGATGTTGCCATCCTTCATATTTGCAATATCTCCATTTAGTATTCCAAATTATATTGGTATTACTGTAGGTGGAAAAAATGCTACATAACACTGAATTAGTGCATGTCTCAGGTGTACGCTATGGTCCTGCATAGCAGCTGTGTAGACATTTCATTGCCAGCCATAAGCATAGATGCCTGTTGCTTCAGCTACTTTGGGACTATAGAGTCATGATATAAACTGCAGATACCACAGACATAGTACTGATGTCTGTCTCCAGTTTTCATAACAGGAATAAGGTTAATCTAAGAACTGTGTGACTATGTGTTTCGCAGTAACATTATTTCCCTGACTTATTTACATCAAACCTCCCTGCTCTCTCTCTCCACCTCTTTCTCTCTATCCATCCCTTTCTCTCTTCATCTCTCTTTCTCTCTCAGTGTTCCAGGATGTCCATGTGATGATCTTCATTGGCTTCGGCTTCCTGATGACGTTCCTGAAGCGCTATGGCTTTAGCAGTGTGGGCCTCAACCTGCTGCTAGCCGCCTTCGGCCTGCAGTGGGGGCTACTGCTGCAGAACGTCTGGCACCTGGAGGATGGCAAGATCAAGGTTAACATCCTTAAGTAAGTCACATCTTCACCTCAATCAGCTGCTCTTATGGTCATTTCCTTGAGATTAACAATTACACTTTGTTTGAATAGTCCACCCACACAGCATTATTTACATTACATTTAGCTGACACTCTTATCCAGAGCAACTTACAGTTATTTACAGGGTTTCACTTACATTCCCTGTAGCAGTGTGGGGTTAGATGCCTTGCCCAAAGGCATTTCAACCTAACCTGGTTTACCAGGCTAATTTCAGCCATGGATAGAACAGGGAGGGGCTTTGAACCTGCGACTCTCTGATCCTAAGACCAAGTCTCTAACCACTAGACCACAACTGCCCCTACAGTCTCAGCCTCTGTAGAGAGTCTACAGGACCATCTATAGGACAACCCAAAGTGTTACCCAATTAATTGCACTTCTTAAAATAAATTTGCACCCTTTGACAGCATGCTCCAGGTTTAACAGTAAAAGTAATATGAACAAAATAAAGAAAAATGTTAAAGATTTCATGCACATGTGTAATTTGGACATGCATACTGCATGATCCATTGTGTTGCTTCACAACTAAATGGAAACCAGCAAGCAATGCCAGACGCTCACATCCCATCCTATTTGTTTATTTGTTTTGTTTGTGTCCACATCTAACATCGCCTTTTCTCACACCTTCGTCCTCTTCCTCATCCTCGCCGCTTGCAGAATGATCAATGCTGACTTCAGCACAGCCACTGTGCTCATCTCGTTCGGCGCTGTATTGGGGAAAACCAGCCCTGTCCAGCTTCTCATTATGACCCTGCTGGAGATCACCACCTTTGCCATCAACGAGCACATCGTTGTAGAAATGCTGAAAGTGAGTGATGCTCTTCCTCTCTCTTCCATCTACTAGCTACTTGTGCATGTTCTGGTTGTTGTTTTGTGTGCTTTATGATTCGTTTGTACATTTTTGGGTATAATTTGTTTTCAATAGTCATGCAACAGAGTTATAAGTAGCTGGGTCGACTAATGGACTACCTGATTTGGGTAGCCTACTTAGTTTTCACTGGGACTTTTCTCTGTGACTAAGATAGTCGTAATGTGAATGTCTGGCTGTACAAGGAAGACAATGACAGATAAGACATGTCTGATGCATTTTTCCTATTGTGCAGCTTTCACATCTGCCTCTAGGCTGTCATTCAACCAAGTTTGTTGATCTCTCTCTCTCTCTCTCTCTCTTTCTCTCTCTCTCTTTCAGGTCTCTGATATTGGTGCGTCTATGACAATCCATGCGTTTGGTGCCTACTTTGGCCTGGCCGTGGCCCGTATGCTGTATCGCCCCGGTCTGAGGAACGGCCACGAGAACGATGGCTCCGTCTACCACTCTGATCTCTTCGCCATGATCGGTGTGTGTTTGTGTGTGTGTGTGTGTGTGTGTGTGTGTGTGTGTGTGTGTGTGTGTGTGTGTGTGCGTGTGTTACAGCTCAACTTGTAATGTATTTATAATGGACCTAAGTGTGTGGTGTGTCCCAAAC
The DNA here is from genome assembly GCA_027475355.1 of Coilia nasus. Lineage (NCBI taxonomy): Eukaryota > Metazoa > Chordata > Actinopteri > Clupeiformes > Engraulidae > Coilia > Coilia nasus. The sequence goes on along the minus strand of CM050219.1, from coordinate 2,183,049 downwards.
CAAACTGTTACAGTGGGGGGTGCAATTAGGCTGTATTTTTATCACCACTACTAGAGAATGTATGGTGTTATGATATGAAGTAAAGTACAATCCTCTATTAGCCTGTTGTGATATTACATCAGTCAAAAAACACTATGTCCTGTATTTCAACAAGAAGCTATTTAGGGCCTTGCATTTTTTGAGCACAAATGAGACTTCACGCTGTGTGAGGCCTACACGAGTGCTCCCCCTAGTGGTTGGTAAATTTAATACACTTACATTGATTGAACTAGGACTGCATTCACATTTGGGAATAAAATAAGGGCTGTGTCAGGAGAAGTGGAGATTATCACATTTTGGCACCTGACCAATGAGGGTGATCAGCAGTGGCATGCATGATCCAGCCAGCCTGTTACAAGAGATGACAGGTGTCCTACACCTTTGCAGGTACGGTGTACCTGTGGATGTTCTGGCCCAGTTTCAACTCGGCCATCGCCGACCCAGGCATGCCCCAGCTCACCGCCATCATCAACACCTACTTCTCGCTGGCCGCGTGTGCTCTGTCTGCCTACGCCACCTCCAGTCTGGTGGAACACAAGGGCAAGCTCGACATGGTAAGCCTACATTTGCAACACCATCAGTGGCATGCACAAAACCTATTGTTAAAAGCGTACAGCATACGTAAGCACTAACTTTAAAGTGTATTGTTTTGGTGTGTTTACATGAGATCTTCTCAGTTTTCTGCATTATTTACATTTATGCAAATAAACAAAATGGTGCATACTTACCACGTTTTGCAAAATAATGGTGTAACAGTTCATTAATATGACATTTTTTACTGCTGATAAGGTGTCCTGGAAATTTTCACAGACCAACTAGGCCCTGTGACTTAGCAAACAAACCCAACAATAGTACGATGGACTTAGGACTCAGGAAATAATAATAACAACAAATCCTAAAGTGCTAAGTGTTCTCCCAAACAAAAGTATGTTAGAATAAGATTTGTAGTGGAACACTTAAATCTCTTCTCCCAAAGGTACTTTTCCGAAGTGCACAAGCCTCTTGTGTTTTCTCTAAACTTGCTTTGACCAACCCTACTCAGTCTTCAATGTTTGTGATGAAGTGATAAAATCCTGACATCTCTCTTCACTTTTAAATCAGTTTGACTGACCTCTTTTCTGCCGTGTCTATCTCTTGTCCAGGTGCATATTCAGAATGCCACCCTTGCCGGAGGTGTTGCCGTGGGAACCTGTGCCAACATGAGCATCGGCCCATTCGGCGCCATGATAATTGGTCTGCTAGCTGGCATCATCTCTACAGTCGGCTTCAAGTTCCTTACTGTAAGTTGGACACAGAACCTGCAAGGCAGACAGCAAGAGGCCATCGTTAGTTAGTGTTATCTCTAAGAAGAGGAAGCTTTAATTAGTCTAGTGCAGTGGCTCTTAAACGTTTTTTTATCATTCCCCACCTAAGAAAGTGGGGAACTTTCAAGGCCCACCCATAACAAAGTCAATGGGGTCACCTGTCGCCTATTACCATTTTTGCACACTGAATCCACATTACATTTTCACATCTCCCACTGACCTAGATCTGATCTGATTGTTTATATTTTTATATAAGTGTAGGGTCTTTATCGTGAAGAACAATAGCACTAAGCATGGTCTAAAATTAAAAGACAAATTTCCTTCTGTCAGGAGGAAATCCCACCTGTCATACATCCCACCTGTCATATCACCATTCCCCACTAGAGGGCCCCATCCTACACTTTGAGAATCAAGAGTCTAGTGACACTTCTGCTTTGTGCCAGAAATCATAAAGTGGATGGACCCAGAAAAAATCAGGTGGGCCTAGCTCAAACCACATAGGTTACTATTATTACTTAAACAGTCAATCAAAAAAGAGCATTCTGATTTGGTGGGCCTGACTGACAAGTGGGTGGGCACAGGCCCACCTCAGCCCACCTATGCCACAGCCAAACATTTTCGCCTTTTAAAGATAAACATAATATTAGGCCTAGTTAGTTAGGCAAAGTTTTATTATTATGACATTCCTTTCACCATGTTCCACCATGTCTCATCACAATATAAAATCTCAAGAAAGGTGTGGCCAAGACAGCAGAATACATATTTTCAAATCTTAAAAAAATCATTTAAACAAACATGCAACAACTATAAAGAGGCAAAAACATCTCATTTAAAAAGTGCATTCCAGTGTAAAAGCCACTGTGCTGCTAATTGTGGCCTAAGAGGGCCCATGTCAGTGCGTGGCCCTCTAGAATGGTCCTGGCTTTGCACAGGAGTCCTTTTAGAGGAGTGCTGCTCCAGTCAAACATCTCTCCTCTGTGACTTTGCACAACATATTTTGCTTAAACTGGCAAATATAATATAGTCTACACATCTTAATAAATCATTATGTTGTGGAAATCCGAAATGTCTCTTTTTCCCTCTTCAAAACTATGATTTTCTGTATCTGTAAGCCTTTACAACCACTTTCTTATTTAATGTGTTTTTATGTAACTTCATTGGCAGGGGCAACAAATATTTTGGCCTGACAGTCTTCCTCAGTCCCTAATCCTAATGCTGTCTGCTCTTTGATTTGGCCCTCAGCCCATACTGGTCCTAATATAATATAATGCTGTCACCTACTTTAGCCCATCCTGGCCGCTAACCTGGGCATCCAGGACACCTGCGGCGTCCACAACCTGCACGGCATGCCCGGCATCCTGGGGGGATTGGCTGGCATTGTAGCAGTCGCTCTCGGAAAGCTGGAGGGGTAAGACTCTTTGTGTGTGTGTCCGTGCTTGTATAGGTGTGAGCTTACAGTACCATAGCATTATTGTTGGCCAATGACAGTTATACTATATGCCTATAAAAGGCCATTTCTGCATGCTCAATGTCTACTTGATGTTCAGGAATTTTCATTTTGTGTCTTACTTAATGGGACACTGTGGCCAGGTATGGCCAGTATTTATGGTGAGAATGACCTTATTTGGGTGTAAGGTTATTCTTATCCACCCATATGCCTGTGTGTCTGTTGCTAGTAAGGATCCAGCAATGCAGGCAGCGGGTCTGGCTTCCTCTCTGGGATTCGCCCTTGTTGGGGGTGCCATCACAGGTGGGTGAAGTGTCCTCCAGTACTTCCTGTGCTGTTAGTGGAAAGCCTAATCCTCACTGTTAGGTCATCCTCAATGGCACCATTCTGAGTGTTCTTACAGGGGACTACTTACTTTGGGGGATCCAATTCAAATATTTAGAAAACTAGATGTACCGCATAGTGGTATTGTGGTGGAGCAGTATTGTGAGGTGAGAAATTGTGTGGAAATGATTTCCTGGAAGTGGGCATGAATGTGGATTTTGAATGAATGACATTGTGTGTGTTTGTGTAGGGTGTAGGAGTGATTTCTGAAAGACATAGGCAAAATGAGATTTTGTACAATTACAGCGCCCCCTATGGACCACATTAACGGCCTATGACGAGTTCGTTTGGATTCGTTTTTGCAGTGTTAAAATTGTAAAATGGTTTTCGTTGGAAGTGGGCGTCAAACAGTATTTTCAATGCTTGAAGGTCAATAGATTTTACGACAAAAACAATTGGTTGTAAACATTGGCGTTCGCTAGATAATAGGCAAAATGACATTTTGTACAATTACAGCGCCGCCTATGGACCACATTTTATGGCATGTGCTGTGCTTTTAGAGGTCTTTGTGCTGATTGTGCATGACATATTTTGTGCAGTTCCCACCTTCTTGGTCCAAGATATTGGCAACTGAAAATCCCAATTTTTGCATTTACCCATATCACTAGGTGGCACTATGCTTCAAGTGAGTGTTTACAGGCTGGGTCAATACGCCTCTGTAACACCGACATACTAACACAAAATCGTTGTCTTGGGCAAAATTGTTGACTAGTTATTTAACAAAAACTGTTTTTGGACACCTAGCTTTGACGATAAACATCGCCCCCTATGACACAATGTCACAAAATTTAGTACACATGAAAAGAAAGCTGTTTAGAGTTGGCATGTCAACTTTGACCAAATTTGAGCAATTAGAAGCCAAGATATGGACTTTTGAAGAATTTTAAGCTATGTGGTAAATGTTCATTGACATGTAACTTCGAAACGGTTTATCTCAAGATAAATCCTTTGATGACTTTTTGTCAGCATTGTCTGTAGATGACATATACCAAATTCGACCAGTGTTTTCAATGCGTGAGGGTCAATAGATTTTACGACAAAAAAAATTGGTTGTAAACATTGGCGTTCGCTAGATAATAGGCAAAATTACATTTTGTACAATTACAGCGCCCCCTATGGACCTTTCCATCGTTGATGGAAAATCGGGGAAAAAAAAAAGTCGCGGCCACATTTTAATGACCGTTTTCGCTAGCTTCGCTAGCGGTGGTCATAATGATACATTTGGTCATGAATAGCAGGGGAGCCACTAAGGGGTGCTGCTTAGTAGATCAGGACAATTAGGGGGGCACAGAGCTTCACAGGGTCCTTCACAGAAAACTATGATTCGTTTTCTTTCAGGGGGGCAACAGATTTGTAGCGCGACCATGATGGATAGTATAGATCAGAGTGGATTAGTAAAAAAGTCAAGAAAGTCATTATAGAATCTAGCTCTGTACAAATGGATTCCCTTTTCTTCATTTGTGGTGGATATTTTAAGTCATAACCAATGTCAATATTTACACTGCAGTAAGAACTCCGTGTATTCACTACATAAAGTGCTGCATAAACCTATCGCAATGTTTTTGCCATACTTGACAAACACATTATGAATACGTTTGTAATGAAGGCTGGTTATGTCTTGGAAAGTAATCTTTATCCCACAACAACAGGGCTGATCATGAAACTCCCGTTCTGGGGCCAGCCACCAGACCAGAACTGCTTTGATGACTCCATCTACTGGGAGGTAGGTATACTGCTGTAAAATGTTAGACAGTGACTCAAGGGTCTCAAATGGTAATTTAAGTGAAAGGTGGACACATAAATCTTATGGTTTGTGTGCCTTACCATAATATTGTTGTGTCATTTCTTTCAGCACTATACTGCCTACGTATCCCTGTACTTATACATCCTTAATCACACAGTACAGCTATTTTTTTTAAAAAGTGAGCCATACCAATTACATACAATATGCTAAACATACTGTATATGTTGCATAGTATATACCATTGCTAGTACAGTTAAATGTATAATTGATTCAATACTTTTTTATAAAATACATTCATGAGTAAAATGCATGCAATACTTACCATATAAATATATTACTGAATATATTACCTATTTTGGTTATATTTTAAAATTTAGCCAGCATTTTTGTCTATAATGTGGTGTTTTTCGTGTTGTACATCGCTTTGGAGAAAAGCATCTGCTAAATAAGAGCTTCCATCCCACCCATTCAGCTTCCTTCCCTGTGAGTCAGCAGTCCCGTAATCTGCTTATTTCTCTACAGGTTCCCGAGGAGGAGGATGAGAGCGAGGAGAGTCTGGCGCACGGCGATCATTCCAAAAACAAGACCGAGGCCTAATGTGGAAACCCCACTTGAGTGCAGACTTTACAAAGCTCATGGTTGTAAGTTAGGCATAAGAGAGCCACCAGAAGGATTTGGAGCAGTGTGTGACTGAAGAAATAGGAATTTTGACTATCTTAACAGATATTAAATGTGTTTTGAGCAAGACTTTTGATTGGATATGAACTGTAGAATGGTGCAATGGCTAACATAGTTCAAAACTTCATCAAGAGAACCACTAATATTTTTTATCTTTAAAATTCAAATGATTTCCCACAACATCCAAAATGATTGGACTTCAAAAATGCTCAAACCAATAATTACCAGTTATACCGCCATTGCTTTGAGGATATTTTTTGCTAAACCAAAAATCTTTTCTTTTTGGCTGGGTCAGTGTTTTTTTTGTGATAACGCATCCACTGTGTGTAATCATTCAGGTATTTCCAAGAGGTCTGTGAGTAGAATGCACAGATTGCTTTATGTAGCCCTCACCTTACATGTTGTAATCTGGTCATTTTTTGCCAAGCAAAGCTACATCTGCAGTTGTTAAGCTACACCTGGCACAACCTCTTGCTATGCCCCTCAGTTACCATAAAGAATTTGTTAAAACCTACACTTATATGTACAGCAATAGTGAATTGAAGTGTTCATTTGCAATATGTTGTTCTACACTCTCAGGACAGGTTCTTAATTAATCGGATAGTGCTTACACAACTTCCCTGGGTTCTCTGACACTGACAAGTGGAGAAACTGTGAAGGCTTTAGGGTGTCACTTACTTACCTTCCTTAAAATGTAGATAAATAACTCATGAGAAAGTGAAGCAAGGGCAAGCTGACCTTGAGTCTGGACTGAACTAGACTGTCCAGCCACCCTGGTCCACCACACAGACCTCATACTCTCCTCCAGTCCTCAGGGGAGAGCATGGCCTGCTTTAAAATTAACAAACAAAAAACATGCTTATGTTGTGGTATTTTTGAATAACAATCTTTCACATAACTTGTATTAACATTTTAAACAAAATAGAATGACCACACTTTAGGGCCCATACCACATATGCAGGGTATGAGTAAGCTACTCATGTACTCGTGTACTTAATTACATTACATTACATTACACTTAGCTGACGCTCTTATCCAGAGCGACTTACAGATATTTTACAGGGTTTCAGTTACAGTCCCTGGAGCAGGGTGGGGTTAGATGCCTTGCTCAAGGGCATCTCAACCATGGGTAGGGCGGGATTCGAACCGGCAACCTTCCGATTGCAAGACCAACTCCCTAACCACTAGGCCACAGCTGCCCATACTTAATACAGAATAAATGTTCATTATGAGACATGGTAGTAAAAGGCTAAATCATATCCATATCCAATGTGACATGTGACCCAAGTGAGTTTGCTCCAAAATAGCACAACGTAAGTGTACTTCTTGACTAACTGGGACAGGCACACACACTGGAGCCCACAGGGCCTGTTGTCCTCTCACCTCAGATAGAAACAGACTGCATGCTGGGATAGCATAGATTCCCCTCAGATAGAAACAGACTGTATGCTAAGATAGCATAGATTCACCTCAACAGACTGCATGCTGGGCTAGCATAGATACACACAGCTATCACCTTTTATCTTGCTGTTTAAGTTTTTAACCATCCTTTGTTACTTCCCATAGTTTCTTTTTCTTACATTCTTTTCTAAATGTACAGCATTCATGTATACATAACGACAGAGTCTGGTTCTTGTCTTCCTTAAGTCTCTTCTGACAAGTGGTACTAGGGCTGGCTGTTCTTACATCAGTGGTCTGGGGTAAAAACTGTCCATAAATATCATTTGTGCAGTGAGAAGGACGTGCCGGCAACCACAGAGGATGAAGAGAACAGGAAGAAGGTGAACAGACTATGGATAGATTAGTATTTAGTTTTAGAGATGTTACAGTATATACTAATATGGTAAATACATGTTTTAGAAGTAAAGCTTAGTGCACCAGCAATGTTTTCAAAGGCTTGGCAATAAAATGTTTATGTTCAAATGAGATGAAAATGTATCACTTTGTAAAAAGTATTAAATACTGATACTGTTCATTTATAAACCTGCTTTTATACTATAATAATATCTCTGTGTCTGTTTACTATAACATGTAAAGAAATAACTGGAATGATCTAAAGAATTTTCAGACAACATATAACATCACCTTTTGTTAATACGGCTCATAAACAGATTATTGTAGTTGTTTGAGTCAGAGAAACATTATGAACAGATTTTGCACTAGACATATAAAAGAAGGCATTAAATACACAAGCCATCCACAAACCATTCTCTTGTCTAGAGACCGGAATACAATAAATGGTGCTCACAGAGCAGGACCACAGAATTGTTTTAATTGTAAAGAAGTATCTCAGCGCTCTGGTGATTCCCTGTGTGCAGTCTATGGAAGTGGCCCAGGACTGCTTGCTGAGTAGATATTATTAGTTTTATGAAGTGGAGATACAAAATGCAAAGCAATAGAATACAACTCACAGAAAATGTCAACATGTATAAATATATTTGATCAGAATGTTTTTTAAGTATTTAAGTATCTTTAAGTTTGGTAAAATGGCAAAAAATGCTGCAAGTTATTGTGAATAAAACAGAAACAACTTCATTAAGAGTGCAAATATCAGCTGTAATCATAAATAATGTATACCTACTGGGAACTTAACCCTTGACTGAAAAAAATATGGGGAGCTATGTATATATTGGAGAGGGAATATAATAATGACAATGGCAAATTATGATGACAAATTATGTGTTCATTATATGCCTACTAGCAATACACTGGCATATGCATTCTATTTTCAAAAATTCAGCATATTTAATTTATATCCAAGAAAAAGAGCCTTTTATTGCCCTGATTAACGTTTATGTACAGTATAACTTACTACTGCATGGCCTGGGGTCTCCAGTATAAAATGTTTGCACTGTAAACCATTCTGATCATTTTCAACATGTAACTTCTGGTAAAGTGGCATAGAATAAATCCGGAAATATTGGCTATAAGGAGACACCACATGCGAGTTGTTTTGCTGTTGGATTATAAGTATTTCCAGTTACAATTCCAGTTCTTTGAAGATTTATGTATTAGGCAGATACTAAATGCTTAAAGCTTAACATGCATACACGCATAACTGAAAGCATGTTAAATAAAAACAAACTAATTGCAAAACATGACTTGGTATGGCTCTTGTGCTAGGGCCTTGACAGAATTTCATGGCACTGAACTCTGGATAATGAACAGAATCCACCACAACTGCACAGATAGATGACAGTAAAAAAAAACAGTAAAATAAAAGTAAAATCAAAACATTATTAAGTTAAAAAACATAAAAGCCTTAACTACCTAAAAACATAAATTAGCTAAATATTAATCCTTGCAGTAAGTAGTCTGCCATTAAAATCCTCAAAGTCAGTTGTTGTGATAGGAGCAGACATTACATCATGTTTATTTGCCAACACATTACATCATGTTTATTTGCCAACACCTTTAATTGCCAGGCTCCCGTGTGAATCTGGCAGGTACCGCTGCAGCTCAACCCCAATTACAGGTGTGAAGGGTGTGAAACCTTTGAAAATGGCAATTAACTTGCATCATGGAAAAGCATCATAAACAGGAGGCTATTTTTTATCTGGCTATTCTAATGGGCAGATTAGTGACCAATTTGAAGTGTACAATAGGAAAACTGTGATTTTTTTGTGATGATCATCACTAGCTGTCAGTGTTCCTCTGTATACATTGACCTACAGATACAATTTGGTGAGCTCTCTTTGTTATACACATGACATACCACTTCCTTAGTGCTGGTCACATGTTTTTCACATTCATGCATTTAATATTAGCGCATCATGAGCTGCATAAACAATAATGTCAACCAGGGTTACATTTGGTGACATTCCATTGACATTTTAGACATGGATAGAAATTGACACCAGCCACCAGACAAATGCTAGTAAAATAAGAAAGTGGCTGTTAAATGTTAGCCATGAAATAATGATTACCTGTTGAGTGGTTGATGAATTTTAACATATATTTGTCAGAGGCTGGTAAAGTTTCACATTTTGTTAGTTAATTTCCACCCCACATTTTAGACCTACCGCCAGAATATGTTGTTTACAGGTGCAATAGTGCACATTTTAGTTGGTATTTGTGGCCAGGCCCTGTTAGATGTCAAAGGAGAGGAGAGCTGTGCATTTTGGGCCTAATGGGTAGTGGTGTAGTGCTTAAGAAAGGTGGGTACCGAGCCCTATATACTTCTGTTATTGACAGTCGTATAAAAGGTAAACTATTCATGTCCTAAACATAAACAATCATTAAAAATACTATTTTTAATTCTAAAAATCATATAAATGGTGTTTACCCTGCAAACTACCCCTGTCTGGGAAAAAATATATATAACTGCCCCTGTCCCATTATAGTAATGTTGGTCAGTATGGTCTATGAGAGGCCTCTTGCTACCCTCCACAGGGCTTTTGCCTTGCTTTATGGTGTCTCTGCTGCCACAACAAGGAACAAACAAAAACAGATAGACTACTGATACAGACCTATAACAAACTGCAACTTTTTGTGCTGTAAACAAGAAGCCGAGTGTCCTACCCTGCAATGGAAGTTAGAGTAAATGACATAATGAATGTATCGACTGGTGTTATGAGGGACTGGACAGACTGGATTGGTTCACATTGACCAGAGACAGAATAAAGGGTTTGATTGATATTAAAAGGGCAAAGGTCTCATCTAATGAGATCTTTACCTCAGTGACAACAGTGAAGTGGTCAGGTACAGTGCCCCTGGAGGAAAGTGGGGTTAGATGCCTTCCTCAAGGGCCCCTCTGCCATGGATTAGGGTGCAGTGGAGCACTGGCTATTTATGACCCCAACCATATTTTTGTCCTACTGGTGCAGGTATCGAACCTGCAACTCTCTAATCCTAAGATCAGCTCCCTAACCAGTAGGCCACAGCTGCCAGCAAGAACAGTTGAATGTATTTTCCCCGGTGTTTTTTCCCAGGCCAGATGTTCTGTGGCCTAGCTGTACCATCTTCCTCTACGTACAGTATCTACCATCCTCCTAAAGATTAAGCATAGACCTATATAGTTATGTCATCATAGTAGTTGTATATTGAACAAATTAAATATGTTTTATACTCTTTAGTTTCTTTTTAATGTGAAGGAATAAATAGTAAGACATTAATTTAAAAATACTTTAAATTAGTGATCTTATTTAAAGATTATTTGCCTTCACTGGATGGAATTGGTAAAATAGCAAAAGGGTAATGGTGCCTCATAAACAGGCACACTTTCTATACGGGCCTAAGATAACCTCTCTGTCCTTTCCTATCCACTCAGCCTAAACGCTGAACAACAGAGGGCATGTCCACTGGGATGAGTATTTTTCTGACACCCTTAATGACAATATTTCAGGAGAATCAAACAGGGTAAGGTGATAATGAAGACCGTTGAGATGGCAATGCTAAAACTGGCAAGAGAGACAAAACAAAACATGATGCAATCATTACATTTGCTGTGCAAAGATATGTATACACACAGACACAAACACACACACACACACACACACACACACACACACACACACACACACACACACACACACACACACACACACACACACACAATGTGAAATGAATTCATGAGATATACAATTTATGTGATACATACATTAACTAATGAATCATTTGAAAGTTTATCTTGGTGTTTATTTTGCCGTTTGGTGATTCTGCAACTGATTTGCTGGCCAACTACTCTGGTTACGTTCTTCCACTCCCTTGTGACATTTAGATTAAATAGCATATGAAGGAGGATAACGTTTCCATTTGGCTTAGACATATACAGTATTATGCTGATACACTAGGATGATGCATTATCCTAATCTAACAACTATGGCTATGTTTACATACCAATTATATGTCCACTATGTTACCGGCAATGGGCTATGAAAATGATAATGTGTAAAAAGTGGTGCGAAGACTAGAACAAAGATGGCAGAATGTATGGTGGGTTATGGTGGGGGAAGTACTGTATATTACAGACCACGGGAGATGGGGTCAATGAGGTGTAGAGCAAAGTTCAGCAAAGGAAGACAGATGTGGGAAGAAAGCTATTGCTGAGCTAGGGAGGTGGTGTCAGGTGGTGCCTGACCTTACCTGCTGAGGCCCGTTGGTCAGACAGTGTAATGCCCAAGTATAGACGGTGGTGTTAATTCTGCGTTATCAAAGTTTAGTATTCAACTTAGAGGGGATGACAGTACTGGTTGCTGAACTGTAGTCAACAAACTGCATTTGTATGTATGTGTTGTCCAAATATGAGGGAACAAAGTGCAGAGAGATATGGTGACTGCGTTCTCTATGCTCCTATTTTTACATTAGGCATATTGGTAGGGGTCCACCATGGATGGTATGTAGGTTTTCAGGTGAGCAATAGGGGTGTTGAAATTAATCATATAATCGATGCATCGTGATGCAGACATGAACGATTAATAATCGTTTCAATAGCAGATGATAATCGATTATAATGTATTTTCTTGTGTATTACTAAACTGTGCTGTTACTTTTTATTTCATAATGTTTTTAATTTGCCATGAATATTGGTGGATGTTGAGTTTTATTAAATAAAATAGGAAGGTAATATCTGACTGCTTGTGCTTGTTGATGAAATCAAAGCCATGTGCAGTAATATAGAAAATTGATGTGAAGAATCGCGATGCATCATGATGCATCGAGATATCGAATCGAATGGCTAGCTTAATAATCGTAATCGAATCGAATCGTAAGATGAGTGAAGGTTCACACCTCTAGTGAGCAAGGTCTAGCTCCTCAAAGCAGTTCATAATCTACCAGAGTGGTGTGTGGACCAGGTGTAACAGGCCAAATTACCTCCTGACCAGATTACACCCAGGAATGATGAAGATTTCTGAATACCTTTGGGAAACATAAGCATTACATCATGACAAGTGTACGTGTTGCCTTGGTGTTTTTTTTTTTTTTTTAACTTACGTCATCATTACTAATATTTTGAAATGTACACCTCTAAAGGATATATAAACAGCCTGTCTCCATCCCCTCCACTCAATCCTAGACTCAACCATGTGTCAGCAGTGCAGCCTAACAGGGGCTGAATAGAATGACTTTACTCTGTGAAGGATCTTTTAACATGTGATGGCATAATGACTTATTCTGAAGTCAGAGAATTCTATGCATTTAAAAGTACTTCAACTAATTACATGAATTTTAGTGTTGATAAAACCATATTTTGCCCCAATGACTTCAGGGGGGCTCTGACTGCCACGCTTATCTTTGTCGGCCTTGTTGCACTGATTGTTGTGACTGTTGGCGGAAACTTGATGGTAATAATCTCCATCTCTCACTTCAAGCAGCTCCATACTCCGACAAACTTAATAATTCTTTCACTTGCTACCTCTGACCTTATGGTTGGAATAACAGACATGCCATTTAATATTGTCTTCCAGATGACATGTGTCAATATGAGCTCCACATTTTGCTTTGTGTCTTATTTGTGTAGCTACCACCTTACCTTTCTGTCTATTTACAATGTGTGCTTAATTTCCCTGGATAGATTTTATGCTTTGTGCTACCCATTATGGTACTCAAATAGGGTCACAGTCAAAGTCATTTGTGTTGTTATCGGCTTACTTTGGTTACTATCATTCATGTATAACATGTTGTATGTTTATTTTCATGCACCATGTACTAAGGACATGTTATATGATGATGACACTGTGAACCAAAGCTGGATTTGGCCATCTATAGACTTTGTGATTGTTTTTGTCTTGCCATGTTCTCTAATTATTATTTTCTATGTCAAAATATTTCTTATAGCTCGAAAACATGCAAAAAATATCAGGAGCATTAGAGCACAACACACATCAGTGAATACACCGTATGAGAGGACTCATAAAGATTCAGAGAGGAAAGCAGCCACAAAACTTGGAATTCTTGTTATTGTGTTTGTTTTGTTTTTATTACCACATTTTGTATTCATTCAATTAAGTGGCTTCATTCCAGCAACAATGGTTAATCCAGTGCTGAAAGCAACTTTGACTATATTACAGCTAAACTCTGCAGTAAATCCAGTAATTTATGCTTTTGTCTTTCCTTGGTTCCGAAAATGTGCAAAAGTCATTCTTACACTAAGGATTTTCAGTCATGACCAGTCATTCATCAATGTACTTTTAAATACTGTGTAACTATGAATTCATTTAACTACTTCTTTGAGCAGAAATGTCATTCAAAATGGCTTCTGATCCCCTGCATCCTGAATACAGTTTGTCTTTGAAAAGCTTGCTTATAGAAATAACTGCATATCTAATGTCATGCGTTCAGGCAAAAAAGAGTTGGTACTCAAATAAGTTTCTATTTTTATATTTTTAATATTGTTATTTTCATTTTTATGTATAGAAATATAAAATATGGGGACTTTTTGGAGAATGCCTCTATATCTGCAAATGGAATATAAAATGTGAGGCCCTGTTTACACCCACTGAAAAGTGCGCAAAGCAATTTCCAATTCCAATTCTAATACATTACATACACATCCTCTTAGAAAGGTTGCCTTTGTCCTTGTGAATCTGGATCTAATGTAAGGTGAAATAAATATACTGCCTGATGATGGCACCCTGAGAAACATGAATTTGAGGAGAACAAGTATGGCAGTGGAGAATATTAGAAGGCCAACACCTCATACATACAGACACATCGTTAAAGTAATTATTTTATAGCACACTTGTGTTTAAAAGCACGTACCCATGTCCAGTGCTGAACAAAACTAATTCACTGACTTAGTACAGGTCCTTTGCCCTGGTCCAAATATAACGTCACAAACCAAATGAGGAGGACCAAAATGAAGAGGTAGATACATAGACATATACAGCAGACAAATAATAGTCTGATGGCACCTGGCAGAGAAGACCTTCTTTATTGTTTGTCCTAAAGGAAAGACTTACAAACATACGATACAATGTCGGTGTACCACAGCTAATGTCTGGTCACAAAAGACAGGTACGGCTGTCCAATGGCTCAAAATAGATACACTTGAAAGGGAATCAGCTTCTATAACATGCAGACATTTCCTTTCTGTACATAATGCACAGACGTCACAGAGTTTAACATCATTGTATGTTAGCAGAACAAGAACAGAGGACCAGGACCAGAATCTGACCTTTAATCACTGCAGTTATAGACAAGAGGTCAAGGAAATGGACCAGAGGGTCATGGGGTTCAATTCCTCATGCTGACAGGTGGGTGGGGGCAGTGAATGACCAGTTGCCAGTGCCCTCCTCCACCCTCCCCATGACTGAGGCCTTGGACATTACACTTAACACTTTGACATTACCTAAGGAGCATATATTCAACCAACCGCATGGCATGTTGGACATACATAACCAAGTATTAATCTAGGAAATAGTAAGACCACCATAATAGCCCTCACATCCCCCTCCCAACGCACACACAGCATGTAGCATACGGTCAATGCCCCCCCCCCCCCCAACACAGCACGGAGGACACAGCACGGAGGACAAAGCACAGAGGACACAGCTCTCACGGCCCCCGGCTCATGCCCCCCACCCTCATAGCATGCAGGATCCACTCTCAGCCCTCCTCTCCTCACACACAACCCTCACCCGCCCCCACACACACGCACAGCATGCAACACACAGGACACAGCCCTTGCGGGCTTGTTATTTATTACATAACACTAAATTAATAAATATGTAAATACATGCAGTAAATGTCAGATATTTAAGTCCATCCATAGACTTTTATTATAAAAACTTGGAAATGATCAAAATTCATGTTACAGACTACTACAATATTGCATAACATGTAGTAACACAATCAGTTGTAATTCTATTTACTAATTTCAAAACCTGACCAACAAGTAAAAAAATGTTTAGCAAATGAGAGAAACTGTGTAAATGTATGCAGTGTATCGTTTTAAAAACTGCTAAAAAAAAAAAGAATGTCACGACTCTGTGCTGCCCAAATAAGCGCACAGTGTATTTACAAAAGTTGTAATTAAACACTCACATTCTTGTAACTGCATTGATATTGTTGATACACTTCAAAACCTGTTAGATGCACTGTTTCAATATTGTTTTAAGTAGTGTTTTAGTATGAAGCCTGTTTAAAGCTTCTTGCAAATAGATACAGGTCTCGTGCTAATAATGTGGTAATAACTACGTGGCAATGTTCCAGGGTAAACAATGAACCCAAAACTGAACATTCTAAAGTTGCGATACCTCCACTGGGGGCTGGCTGCAGAAGCGAGCAACTTCCCATAGACTCCCATGTTAAAAAGTCAATTTTCACAGCAAAAATAAACAATGGTTACATATGCAACTGGGGTTCAAGCAATTTTAGATGACCACTAGACCGCTTTAGTTTTAAAGTGTTATAATTAACCAGCTAACATATCAAAAGTCTAGGGGAATAAATGAATGAACTGATAATTGAAGATAATAATACAGTTTTTACAAATCATTTTCATGCGTGTCTCAATACCATGTCTACTTTTTCAAAACTCTTAATACAATGTGCTTTGCCAACATGCATCTGAGCACATCAGTTAACATTTGCTGCAAAATGCACTACAGCTACCAAAACTCTTCACACTTCACCCAAAATTACTACTGCTGCCGTAACTATAACACATGCTGTAATCGGCAAGACTACAGTGGCGGTCAATGTCCAATAAGCTAAAAAACACAAACTTGTAACAAATCACATAAACTCTAGCCTTTGTCTTACAGTTTGTCACATTTTACTGATATGTAATGCAAATACACACTTTATCAAAACATCTAAGTGACATTTTTCTGTACTTATACACCTTTGACAATAGATGAATAAGGGTATAGGCCTATACAGTGGACAAGATGATTATCTAGATTACATTACATTACATTACATTACATTACACTTAGCAGACGCTTTTATCCAAAGCGACTTACAAAAGGAGGACATAATAGCAAACAGATGTGTAGAGAACATTGAAGGTACCTATGTAAAGAGATGGTTAGTAGAATTTGGTTTTGTTAAGCAGTCTCGGAAAAGAAGGGTCTTCACAAGCTTTTTGAAGGTCGAGAGGGAAGTTGCTGCTCTTGTAGGGACTGGTAGGTTGTTCCACAACTGAGGGACAACAACCGAGAAAAGTTTAGAGTGACCCTGCTTTGTCTTGGGAGAGGGTACGGCCAGGCGGTTCGTATTGGAGGATCGCAGCATTCTGGACGGGATGTAAGCATTCAGTATGACGTTGAGATAGGTGGGGGCGGATCCAGAAGTGACTTTGTAGGCTAGAGTCAAAGCTTTGTGTTGAATTCTGGCAGCCACCGGGAGCCAATGCAGGTTGATGAAGAGAGGAGTGACATGCAACCTTTTGGGTTGATTGAAAACCAGTCGTGCTGCTGCATTCTGAACCATTTGCAATGGTTTGATTGCACAAGCAGGAAGGCCAACCAGAAGGGCTTTGCAATAGTCGAGGCGAGAGATGACCATAGCCTGAACCAGAAGCTGAGTAGCATATTGGGTCAGGTACGGTCTGATTTTTCTAATGTTGTATAGCGCATAACGGCATGACCGCGCACGGAGGCAATGTGGTCAGAAAAAGATAGCCGGTCATCAATCACGACGCCGAGGTTTTTAGCAACCTTGTTCGGAGCAATCGTGACAGTGTCCATATTCAGGCTGATATCATGGTGGATTGACTCCTGGGTTGGGATCACCAGGAGTTCAGTCTTAGACAGATTGAGCTGGAGGTGGTGTTCCTTCATCCATGCGGAGAGTGCGGAGAGACAGGCAGATATGCGTGCAGAGACTGTGGTGTCATCTGGTCGAAACGACAAGTACAGCTGTGTATCATCAGCATAGCAGTGATAGGAGAAGCCGTGTGAGCGGATGATGCGGCCCAGCGAGGTGGTGTAGATAGCGAAGAGAAGGGGGCCCAGCACCGACCCTTGGGGAACACCTGTGGAGAGAGTGTGAGTTGATGACAGTTGTCCTTGCCAAGACACTTCAAAGGAGCGTCCAGTGAGGTAGGATGTAAACCAGGAGTGTGCTATGCCTGTGATGCCTATGTGTGAGAGTGTAGTTAGCAGTATGCTGTGGTTGACTGTATCGAAGGCTGCCGATAAGTCGAGTAGGATAAGTACTGATGACTGACCTTCAGTTCTGGCTACTCTGAGGGCTTCTGTGACGGAAAGCAGTGCTGTTTCAGTGGAGTGGCCGCTTCTAAAGCCAGACTGCTTCGGGTCAAGTAGGTCATTCTGGGTGAGGAAATTAACTACCTGCTTAGAGACCGCTCTCTCGATGGCTTTCGAAAGGAAGGGAAGCAGTGAGACCGGCCGATAGTTCTCCACCTGGGCGGGGTTGAGTGTGGTCTTTTTGAGCAGTGGTGTGACCCTAGCCTGTTTGAAGGCGGCTGGTACTATACCTGATGATAGCGAAGCATTCATCACGGACGTGATCGATGGGACTACTGTTGGGGCGATGGCTTGCAGCAGATTCGAGGGGACGGGGTCTAGTGGGCAGGTGGTAGGACGGCTTCCAGTGATGAGTTTGAAGACGTCGCTTTCGGAGAGAGGGGTGAATGAGGAGAGTGTTGCATCGTAGATCGTGGGAGGTTGCTGGTTGAGGCCGGGTGGGTCGCAGAATTGATTGCTGATAGCCGCTACTTTTTCTGTAAAGAAGGAGGCAAAAGTATTAGCAGTTAGATTGGTGGCAGGAGGCGGGGGAGGGGGGTTGAGCAGCGATTTGAAGGCACAGAAGAGTTTCCGGGGTGTCAGTGGTGTTGCTGATTTTATTGTTGTAGTAAGCTGTTTTAGCAGTCGTAACCGAGGAGGAGAATGACGCTAGAAGAGATTGGAAGGTCTCTAGGTCTTCCAGATCGCTGGATTTGTGCCATTTTCGTTCCGCAGTTCTGAGGGTGGTGCGCAAGGAGCGGATGGTATCTGTCAGCCAGGGGCGGGGCTGGGTAGAGCGTGCGGGTTTGGTGGAAAGGGGACACAGGGTATCCAGGCAGGAGGTCAGTGTAGAGCAGAGGGATTCTGTGGCAGCATCGACCTCTAGTGGAGAGAAGGTGTTGGGAGGGGGTAAGGCAGAGGCAACAGCAGAGGCAAAGTGAGTAGTAGACAAGTTGCGAAGGTTGCGACGGAAGGTTACTATGGGTGGGGGAGTGGAGGGTAATTCCGAGAGGGAAACCATGAAGCGGATGAAAAAGTGGTGTGATGTATGTAATGGTGTGACCATTACATCATCAAGTCCAGTTGATTACCATTTTTGTGAGTCGGGGGGCTGCTAACCAGCTGTAGGTCAAGTGAGTTGATGAGGGATAAGAAATCTGTAGCACATACCTTGTCGAGGTGGATGTTGAAATCCCCAAGGACTAGTAGCGGGCAGTCAAGGTCAGGGATGGAGGACAGTAGTGTGTCTAGTCAGTCACAAAGTCACCCAGAGGTCCTGGTGGACGGTAGATGACAACCACAGAGATTTTAAATGGAGCTGTTACCTTGATGGCGTGGTATTCGAAGGAGTTTGAGTGGGTCTTGTCAGGCAGTAAGGGAGCGTAGTTCCATTTGGTGTTCACTAGGACACCAGTTCCACCACCTCGCTTTGAGAGGCGGGGGGCATGGGAGAAAGAGTGGGTCGCAGAGAGTGCAGCCAGTGTCGCAGTGTTTTCTGGTTTCAGCCAGGTTTCTGTGAGGGCCAGCAGATCCAGTGATAAACTGTTGGCGTAGGCAGGGATGAAGTCTGCCTTGTTGACCGCGGATTGGCAGTTCCACAGACCGACAGACACAGTGGTGTTGGTGGGTGTGGTGTGTTGGAGTGGTCGGAGATTGAGCAGATTTCTGTGGCGTTGGCTGTAGCGGGGAGGTCTGCGTGTACAGAAGACAACAGGGATTTTGTGAAAACACATTGAGTATAAGTGCTATGGGAAAGATGTGACTTACCTTGTCGGTGGACTCGCACAGGTAGACTCGCTTGTCTTCACACGAGGAGGGCTACACACGAGGGCTGACGCTTCCGCTGACGCTCCAGCGTAGATGGATCGTTGATATGCGTGCCAGGTGCCACTCTATGAGTACGCCCCTCTCGTTGATGGAGACAAAGGCAGGAGTTTCGGGGGCGTGGGCTTATTCACACCTCCCCAGAAAGTGCAGGCTCAAAGAATGTGGTCATGTGATACCAGGTGCTAGGTATAGCACAACAGAGTAATGAGAAACTGAAAGGTACTTACAGACTTCTTGTTCACTCCACACACCCTGTGTGCTTGTCCTCTTTGACTCTTTGTACCTGGTAAAGTACCATACGTATTAGAAAATATTGAAGCTAATTACAAAAACCAAGTGTTTTTCCAGTGGTTTTTCTATATTTTGTAATTTTCCAGAATTCTATAACTGCAGTATATATTTCAGAACTGAAGATAAATTGTATCAATCAATCATGGAAAAAGAAAACAAATAACTCCAGACAAACACCAGGATGAACCATACCATGTGTTACCTTCACCCTGTGCTTACATATACTACATTGTGTTCCACAGCAGAAAAGTTCAGATCCCATTACTGGCATCACTTGGAGTTCCTAAAAGTACAGTATGTTACTACAAACAACAAAAGGAAATCCATGTAAATGTATGTAAAGATAGTTGTTGTGTGTAGAAGTTGGTTGTACTGTAGCTCTACCTATTGCAATGCTGATCTACTGTATGGTTCTGCTGCATTTTGGATAGGCCATGACTTACAGTACATACTGGTAATGGAACACACAGCAATATCAATTTTTTTACATGGTAACTTGTTGCCCGCAAATATGCAAATGTGATCTCCAAATATTCCTGGTAACAAGCTATACTGTAACAATTCAAAATACTATAGAAATGGATAAGTAAGTATAAAAGTGCTAATTGTTGCTGCAATAATTATTTGGCTAAAAGATGATTGTCTCAACTACATTATTTTAGTTGTATGACAAAATGCAAAATGTTGTGTTTTGTAACATTGTTTTCGATTTGTTTTAGGTTTGACCCTAAAGTTAACTGTTTTGATAAGAGTATCCAAATGTCTGCAAAAATTAGCTGTAGTTGCACATCATTTTGTTGGGTGTGAACATCAACTGAGAAAAGTACTAATGAATTCTGGTTGAAGTGGTAATTGAATGCAATTGTGTCAAAACAACACGAAAGGGAATAGTGTTTGGCTCCCATAGTCTATGGTTTTGCAAAAGTAGACATGGTATTGAGACACGCATGAAAATGATTGGTACGATTGGTAAAAACTGTAATAATAATAATAACAACAACAACAACAACAACAATCTTTTCTTGTATAGCACAATTCATACATACAAGATCCAGCTCAAAGTGCTTTACAGTTTGGCAAGATCACCACAAGACAACATTTCTTGCAGTCCAGTGACGCCGGAGCAGACGAACACAGTAACAAAATTACATAGTGACGCAATGCCCCGTTAATGCGGCCTCTTGCGTAACGAAATAATGTAATGTCACAGCGACGCAATGCCCCGTTTATGCGGGGTCTTGCGTGGTGTAATAATGCACTGTCACAGCAACGCAATACCCCATTAATGCAGGCTCTTGTGTGAACACGGGGGAACAGTCCTTGTAGACCAGAGGCCCTAGAATGACCCAATGCCCCATTTATGCGGGCTCTTGCGTGAACACAGGTCAACAGTCTTTGTAATGCAGAGGCGCTAGAAATATGCAATGCCCCATTGATGCGGGCTGCGATGAACATATGTCAACACTCCTTGCAAACCAGGGGTGCGTTTCTCGAACGCAAAGTTGTTAACTTCCTAGCCACCAACGTTGTTGTTACTTCCGAAGTACCGCACCAAAGGCTACCTTGCGTTTCTCGACGCTCATTACGGTAGTACTTTACTTCGGAAGTAACAACTATGGTAGTGAGAACTTTGATAGTGAGAAACTTCGGAAGTACCTACTTCGGTAGTAAGAAACTTTGGAAGTAACAACTATGGTAGTGAGAACTTCGGTAGAAGAGACCCTCCTATGCTTTTCTCGAAACCTTCGTAGCAGAGAAACTTCCGAAGTAAAGCCAAAACTTCGAAGTGAAGTTGTGGCCACTTTTGGGTGGTGCATCTGGGATCTTCAGGAGACCGGCATCAGCGGATCATACAGGGGTGTAAGAGAATAATGCGTCAGTAATATAGCATGGGGCAAGGCCATTTACAGCTTTGAATACCAGTAGTAGTACTTTGAAGTCAATTCTGTAGGATGCAGGTAGCCAGTGTAGTTCAGCCAGTACAGGAGTAATGTGCTCTATCTTTCTTGTTTTTGTTAGTAATCTTGCAGCAGAATTTTGAATAAGCTGTAGTTTTTCGATTGATTTTTGGGAGGCCTGTGAATAAGGCATTGCAGTAGTCTAGTCTACTTGTGATAAATGTATGAACAAGTGTTTTGGCTTCTGGCTGGGTAAAGAAGGGGCAAACTTTTGCAATATTTCTTAGATGGAAGTACAGTATGCTGCTTTAGTAACTTTGTTGATGTGAGGTTTGAGGCTTAGGTCAGAGTCAAAGATGACACCTGGCTAGTTACCTGTTCTTTGACATGTTGCTTTAGGTTACCTACTGTAGACTGGGGAGGAGAGCGATTATACAATTGACTTCTAATTTAGATTTGCTCCATGCTCGTTCTGCTGCTCTTCATTGCCTTTTTTGTCTTATTGAATCATTTATCCAAGGTGAGGTTTTAACTCGTGAGCTGGGTTTCGCTTTTAAAGGAGCAACTTTGTCTAAACTTAAATTTCTTTTACGTTGCTATTAAAGCCAACCACCATTTAATTGAGTGATTGGTGGCCATTGAGAAGGTCGCGGGTGTTAATAAGTTCAGTGATTTTTTGTTCCGCTGATTGATGGAGCAAATTATCTGACTGGGCCAGGTACATGGTATTCTGATGATTCTGGTGATGAGGTGAGATATCATCAGCTCAGGTTAAATTTAAATTGCTATCGAGGTGTATTGGCTTAGAACTTACTTGTCAGTCTGGCGTCTGATGGGGTTCCAGTGCTAGCGCCAGGTTGCTAGCTAGCAGGCTCACTCCAGCCCTGTTCAGGTGTTGTCCGGGTCTCTCCCGGGTGATTTGTCTGGGAGCAGTCGGCTTCGGACTCGGAGGAGGTGGAGAGAGTCTCCTCGGTAATCCTCTTTGACGGCGAGTGACAACTTCGGTCCAGAGTGGGTTTTGTTGTGGGGTAGAGCCGGCGGCGAACTGGTGGCAGACTCTTCAGAAATTTTCGCCTGAAAAGACATGTTGGTTTGGCTGTGTAACTGGGCTCGTAAAGGGGGTGGCCCTGGGGGACCAAAAGCTTTTAGTCGCTCGAAAAGTTCTAGGGCTACATGCCTACAAAGATTCATGTCCCCCCGAGTTTCAGTGTCCCGGGAATCGTTGACGGACATTTGATGGTAATTATAGAGTTGCCGCGACTTTTTTCCCTTTTTTTTTTCTTTTTTTTCAGTGAATGTCCGTCAACGATTGCCGGGACACTGGAAGTCTGGGGGACATGAGTCTTTGTAGGCATGTAACGCTAGAACTTTTTGAGCGACTAGAAGCTTTTGGCCCCCAAGGGCCACCCCCCCGCTGTGCCAGTGTCCGTCAAAGAGGGGGAGACTGGCAAAAGTTTCGCTGAATAACTCGATAACTCGATTCAACGAACAACATGAATTTTTTGTGATATGTCGGTGTTACAGAGGTGTATCGACCCAGCCCATAAACACTCACTTGAAGCATAGCGCCACCTAGTGATATGGGTAAATGCAAAAATTGGGATTTTGAGTTGCCAATATCTTGGAACGAGAAGGTGGGAACTGCACAAAATACGTCATGCAGGATCAGCACAAAGACCTCTAAAATCACAACACGTGCCATACAATTTCGTCCATAGGGGGCGCTGTAATTGCACAAAATGTCATTTTCCTTATTATCTAGAGAATGCTAATGTTTACAACCAATTCTTTTTTGTTGTGAAATCTATTTACACTCACGCACGCCTACTTCTAACAAAAACAATTTACGTGAAATTTTAATATTGCGAAAATGAATCTGAACGAACTCGTCATAGGCCGTTCATTTGAATCTCACCAAATTTCGTATATGTCATCTACAGACAATGCTGACAAAAAGTTATCAAAGGATTTATCTTGAGATAAATCGTTTCGAAGTTACACGTCAATGAACATTTAACACATAGCTTAAAATTCTTCAAAAGTCCATATCTTGGCTTTTAATTGTTCAAATTTGGTGAAAGTTCACATGCCGTCTCTAAACAGTTTTCTGTTCATGTGTACTAAATTTTGTGACATTTCATCATAGGGGGCGATGTTTATTGCTGAAGCTAGGTGTAAAAAAACAGTTTTTGTTAAATAATTATGACCGCCGCTAGCGAAGCTAGCGAAAGTGGTCATTATAGTGTTGCCGCGACTCCCCCCCCCCTTTTTTTTTTTCTTTTCTTTTTTTTGCCCGATTTTCCGTGAATGATTTTCGGGACACTGGAAACACGGGGGACATGAATCTTTGTAGGCATGTAGCCCTAGAACTTTTTGAGCGACAACAAGCTTTTGGTCCCCAAGGGCCAACCCCCCACTGTGCCAGTGTCCGTCAAAGAGGGGGAGACCGGCAAAAGTTTTTGCTGAATAACTCCGAATGACATGAAATTTTGTGATATGTCGGTGTTTCGTCATAGGGGGCGATGTTTATCGCCGAAGCTAGGTGTCAAAAAACAGTTTTTGTTAAATAATTCGTCAACAATTTTGCCCAAGACAAACGGTTTTGCGTTAGTATGTCGGTGTTACAGAGGCGTATCGACCCAGCCCATAAACACTCACTTGAAGCATAGCGTCACCTAGTGATATGGGTAAATGCAAAAATTGGGATTTTGAGTTGCCAATATCTTGGAACTGCACAAAATACGTCATGCATGATCAGCACAAAGACCTCTAAAATCACAACACGTGCCATACAATTTCGTCCATAGGGGGCGCTGTAATTCTACAAAATGTCATTTTGTCTATTATCTAGAGAGGCGTATCGACCCAGCCCATAAACACTCACTTGAAGCATAGCACCACCTAGTGATATGGGTAAATGCAAAAATTGGGATTTTGAACTGCCAATATCTTGGACCGAGAAGGTGGGAACTGCACAAAATACGTCATGCACGATCAGCACAAAGACCTCTGAAACCACAGCATGTGCCATACAATTTGGTCCATAGGGGGCGCTGTAATTGTATAAAATTTCATTTTGCCTATTCCTTGCCTTAACAAATCACTCCTACACACTACACAAACACACACAGTGTCATTCATTCAAAATCCACATCCATGCCCACTTCCAGGAAATCATTTCCCCAAAAATTCTCACCTCACAACACTGCTCTACCACACACTCATCATACCAACAGTTCCCACATTTCAATATACTGCGGCGGTCATACCATGTACCGCTATGCGGTACATCTAGTTTATTTATACCTGGCACCTTGTGAATAAAAACTTTTAGTTTTAGTTTATTAATAACAACAGGGCCCTAAGTTATATTTTCCTCATAGGGCCCACCACTTAACACTGCACATCAGAATGATGTAAGAATGTGTTTCATTGGAATACAATCCTTTTGGCCTACCTCCATGCGGCTGAGCATGGATGTGTACTCAGACAAACACCAATTACAGCCCACTGACACATCATGTGAACAAAAGGGAGCTACATCTTGTCTATAAATATACATGACAGTCCAACAACACATGTAAACATATCAAGGACATTTAATATGTGAAGACAGCAATGGCATCGGTTTAATTTTATAGATGAAGTGGTGTAAAGCCATATGTTGAATATTCTTTTTCTGATATTATATATCAACTTAACGGTCAAACATCAGGATCAATGATTCTTAATGAAGTCAACATAACAGGTGATTGCCTGGTGTCCATCAACTCAACCTGTTTAAAGATTTATTCTTCCATGGCAACTTATGTGTCACTGTATGCATTTGCTGCAGCTATTGTGATATTTACTGTGTGTGGAAACCTTCTGGTAATAATTTCTGTGTATCACTTCAAGCAACTTCATACGCCAACCAATGTCCTCATTCTGTCTCTGGCTATTTCTGACTGTCTCGTAGGTTTATTTGTGATGCCAGTACATTCAATGATTTTGATTGAATCATGTTCACTGTTTGGGTCAAACTTTTGTGCCTTGTACAAAATGATTAATTTTCAGCTAACGTTTGTGTCTGTATACAATATTTCTCTTATTGCCGTGGACCGTTACTTTGCCTTAAGCAACCCTTTTGTCTACTCTAAGAAGGTTTCACTCTTTATATCTTTTATTATAGTAATACATGTCTGGATCGTGTCACTGTTTTATAACTGTGCACTTCTTTACTTTAATGGAAACTTCAAGAGCAAATGTCCAGATAAATGTGTTCCTTATGTGAATGAGGTGTGGTCTACTGTTGATCTGATGGTTGTTTTTATGTTTCCATGTGCAACCATTATTATTCTGTACCTTAAAGTCTTCTTCATTGCAAGAAGGCATGCAGTCCTCATTAGAGCAGCACAGAAGGACAGAAAAAGACTGGATGTCCAAAACAGTGGCGATTCAATGAGACTGGAGAGGAAAGCAGCCAGAGTCCTTGGGATTCTTGTATCAGTCTTTCTGATCTGTTTAATACCCTATTACATTTGTATGATGTTAATGGACGCGTTAGCCCAATCATATGATCGTGTGGTAAATACCATGTTGACACTATTCTTTCTTAACTCCACTGTCAACCCCATAATTTATGCCCTATTCTATCCTTGGTTTCAAAAAAGTATGAAACTAATTTTCACATTTAAAATATGCAGAACTGACTCTTCTTTGATAAATGTACTCTCAAGTGACTCTTGATTTTTGTCTTTCGTCATGCATTTGCAGATGTTATTTAGTCGCCATAGTTTCATTCACTGTTTTATATGATTTGAAATACCCACCCAACAGGCCCCCATAAAAATACCTATTCTTTTTACGTATGTTAAGTAACTGTATCTGAAATCATCAGTTACATCATCCTGAACCAAAGTGTGAACAATATGTAAAACTTGGCCATATGTGAATAATTTTTGCTGTATCTCTGTTGAATTGAAAATTAAAGCAAGTGCTTTTTCATTAAAATGGTCTGTCCATTAAGTGAGCAGTGTTGTGCTTCTCGTTTGGTTTACCTAATGTGTGTGTTTTAAAATAAATAAGTCATTTAAGAATTAAATAAATGATACCATAGCATAGCTAAGCAGTGGGTCAGTAGTGCATCCCTGGCTGTAGGTCATTGTCAGGACATACAGTATCAGTGGGCTACATCTGAGGAAGTATCTATTTTAAACATTGACAGTGCATCTGTTTGAATGTCATTTGTTTCTGTTTTTAAACACATGCATATGATGTCAACTTGCACTGAGGCAAATAGATTTTTTTTTTGCAATAGCCTACAGCCTACATTCCTACAGGCAAACCAAAGTGTTGTTAACTTTGCAAGTGTACAGACAGACAATAGAGAATAACTTTAAATCTGATGATTAAAATGTGCACATCCCTCAATTCAATTATGATGAGTTTAAAAATGTAGTTACAAGATAGGTGATGTAGCCACAATAAACTGCTGAGTTTTCTATGTGGTATAAAATTTAACTATAAACATTAACCTTTTCAACTACTATATGAATATTCCAAACGGACCAAATCAGAAATAAGAAATGACTCTCTATTGGCCTAAGCTCAAGGCATCAGAGGTTTCATGTGACGGGAGCATAGATTAACACTATAAATATTCAGGTAGTTCTCTCTCGTGACAGACAGAGAAGCCTTTCACGAGTCACATAAATGGTGAACATCTCTAATCCTGACTTCACTTTTTTTGCATTACATGCCTCATTGGTTATGCAAAATAATGATACAGGCAACTGCCTGATGTCCCTTAACTCTTCCTGTTCAATGGCATATGATTCTGTAACAGCTTACGTGTTATTGTATGCATTTGCAGCGGTTGTGGTGTTGTTTACAGTGTGTGGAAACCTTTTTGTAATCATCTCTGTCTGTCATTTTAAACAACTCCATACGCCAACCAATATCCTCATTCTCTCGCTGGCTTTGTCAGATTTTCTGGTTGGTATATTTCTGATGCCTGTACATTCAAGGTTTTGGATTGAGCCGTGTTCACTGTTCGAGCCATCACTTTGTATCTTTTCTAACATGATTGGTTTCCATTTAACTTTCGTCTCCGTTTATAACATTTCTTTTATTGCAGTAGACCGCTATTTTGCCTTAAGCAACCCTTTCCTTTACTCCAAGAAGGTTTCACTGTGTTTAGCATGTATCATAACAATTAATGTCTGGATTGTGTCACTGTTTTACAACAGTGCACTTCTTTACTTCAACGGGAACTTCAACCATAAATGTCCAAGTAGATGTCTTCCCTACATGAATGAGCTGTGGTCAACTGCTGACCTAATAGCTGTTTTCATCCTGCCATGTGTTATTATTATAACCCTGTACATGAAAGTTTTCTTCATAGCTAGAAGGCATGCTGTTGCAATCAGGGCCACACTGAAAGACAGAAAAAAAATAGGCGATCAGAACAACGGTGACACAATGAGACTGGAGACTAAAGCTGCCAAAGCTCTTGGAACTGTTGTGTCAGTCTTTCTGATATGTTTAATACCCTATTATATTTGTACATTGCTGTTTGATGTTTTAGGTCAGTCATACCATCGTGTTGTGAACATCATGCTGTTCCTCTTTTTTGTGAACTCTTCCATCAATCCCATTATTTATGCGCTGTTCTATCCTTGGTTTCAGAAAAGTGTAAAACTAATTTTCATATGTAGAATTTGCAGGACAAGCTCATCACTGATAAATGTGCTCTGAAATGGCCGTTGACTTTTTAATCAAACAGTTATCACTATGCCATAATAATGTACTAGTGTAATTGTAACTGTACTGTAATTTTTTGTTTTACTTAAAAAAGTGATGCCTTCCAATTACTATACAAGTACACACAAGCAGAAATTTAATTTATGACCAATACAACTATCACAATGAGATTTTAATGGTAAACCAAAAAAATTTCACATGCATGTAATGTATAATGTAATGTGTAATGAGGTCTGTGTACTAGTTGTGCCGCAAACATTTTAAAACAAGGCAAACAAAATTCTATGTAATGTTAGCTAGGAATGTATGTTTAAGTGGACTAGCTGTGGGTAGCGAGTTGGTCTTGGGGTTGGAAGGTTACAGGTTTGATTCCTGTACCAGTAAAAAAACGTTGATGGGGACTGAATAACCAGCACTCTCCTGCACCCTCATCCTTGGCTAAAATGCTGTTGAGCAAGGCATCTCAATCCCATGTTGCTCCAGGGTGACTGTCACTCCCAGTAATAGTCAGGTAGTTCATGTTATATAAATCTGATAATACAACCATAGATAGATATAAGATCATTCAAAATATAAAATCTAATTCAGGATTATATGTACTGCATGTAAACATTATCTAAATAATCATGTATTCCCTGACAATAAGTGTTTTTATTTCTGATACTGTGGCCGTGACTTTGTATGTGATATGAAAGTAGCATACTGATTGATAATAAAGTGAGGTACTTGGTGTTTTATCTCAGAACAAAACCATAATAGGTGCAAAAGCATAAAGAATTTACAATGTAACTCAGATTTATAGATACGGTATGTAACCTATACATCTAAATAAACATGAATTTAGAGCTGAAACAATCCATTAATTTGAATAATTCGATTAAAAAAAAGATCAATTCATTTTTTTCCCGAATCAATGTGTTGTTTAATACGCTGTATTTAATTAGCCTACTAAGTTCAATTCGCTTGTGTTTTACACGGAAGCAGGCCATTTAAAACAATGGGCAATGCCTGGTTTCAGCTAACTTTAGCCTACCCAGATAGCCTTAAGGTTTGGCCCGGATCCGTTTTAAGCCTCTTGCCTCCATTTCTAGTTTAGAGACAATATCTGATTGTGAACCAGATCAGTGCCAGATAGAGGTTGCAGCTTAAACATTCTGTCAGTAGTTTGGTGTTTATGTTGGTTTACAGATCTGGCCCAGGTCCCTTTTCGACTCCTTAACCGAAAGACAGCGAGCTGTGTTTGACACCTGATTTGTTCCAGGTCAGTAATGCAGATCTGAGCCAGTAGTGTGTAACACAGGCTCCACTGACCCGGTCCAGATGCACTTTTCACCACTAAATCAGAAGGCTATGGAGATGTGTTTTAGATGCCATAAACAGATTTGGCCCAGATCAACAATACAGATCTCAAACGGCACTGTTTAACATAAGCGCCCCGATAATACAACGAACTAGCATCAGGAATATAGCCTGAATGTTTAAAACAGCTACGACCCTGCTCACGCGCAGATATGTAAGCGTAGCGTGAAGTTCTACCAGGAAGACGTAATGCGTGTCATCAGTCAGCTGTCGTCCAATCAGCACGTAACATCTGTCTTTAAATACGTCATCTTACCTACCTGCTTTGCTGCTCACAGGTGTATTCCGCTGTTCGACGCATTTTCCCCTCGCGCAACATCAGATGTATCTGATTCCATGAGGATATAATACCAGTCCGCTTCTTCCTGCTCGCATTTGCCCGTACTGCTCCTAAAGGATTTTCTCCACTCGCTGCCTGATGGCCAACGCCAACATCTCCTATCAAGCCCCAAGTCGCCCGGCTATTTTGGATTTTCTCCCGAGTTCCAGTCTGTTCCGGTTCAGGTCTCCCTTCCCCGGAGCGTGCCAATTGTACCTAACCTTGGTTTTCATTTCATTCGATCTGACGATATCATTCCATTGATGTAGATATGAATGATGGGTCGTGCACCTTTTTCTGTTGTTTACCGTACATGTGTATTATGCGTCCGTAGTTCGTACCTCCTCGATGGTACGCGCAATTTTCTCGTCCTCAGTGGGTTTATTGGGATAGTTAGCGCATTCATCGTGGTGCTCGTATGCTTTTGGCAGTCTGATAAATGATGATAACTATGCTAACATGTTGAGCAGCTACCAGTGTTTGCTAGCGATTGGCTCATGTTTCGTTAGCCATCGTCCTACCTGTCTCGTCAGTGCTACTTTGCAGGTTGCATTGGCTAATATACTGCCATGCTTCTACTCGACGAGGTCTGCTTGTGTAGAGGGATACCAAATGTATTTTCAGCGTCTGGTTTCGAAGTTTTCTTCTCACATAACTGATCGATGCTTGGGATACGTACGTCGACGGCCAAATTCGTTTGCACTGCCCTGTTATCGCAGGCTACCTCATATAGTTGCTAATATGCAACTTAGCTCCGGTTAGCTTCCTATCAGTCAAAATGGGCATATCAGTCTAACACGGATTACTCATTTACGGTATTTGTTTAAAGTAAGCTCGTACAAACATGTTGGGGTGTGAAAGTTGTCATGTGGGTGAATTTCGTTCTAACCTGTAGCCTACGTTTTCCAGGTTAGCTTCCTATAAATCATCTGACCATAGTCAAGTTCTATGGGGGCTAGTTTCTACCCGGTAGAAGTCCTGATGCTTTCGTTTGCTAGCTGGGACACTGCGCTATCGGCACACTAATATGAGGTCTAAATTCATCTGCAGAGATGTTTCCATAGATGGTGTCTCGTGGGTTTTATTGTTGTTGGTTAATCTGTTCAACCTTTACAAGCTGTAACTGCACCAACGGTTACCTATGATCCACGTAATTGGCCCAATCTGTTTGCCCCGAAGCTATCGTGCTTGACGTGACTGTTCCGTTGTGGACGGATCATTTCAGTTAGTGGGATGGACCGATGTCGTTCTTTTGTTTCAAGGTCAACCGTACTTCCCCGTGTGCACAAGCATTTTGTTCTGCTGCCAGTTCGGTAAGCTGATAGTTAAATGATGGGAATGTTGTATTAAAAGTCTGCAATTTTCTCTGCATACTGATGGAAACCAATTATTTACTCCCCGACATTTCAGTGTAGCATTTATTAAGCATTTTCATTCGCAGCTGCTTAATGTGGTGTTTATGGGGCTATTGCAGTAATTTTCCATTTCATTTTCCAATGCAATCTTTGCACCGGCTGCCATGTTTTAGCCCTTATTGACTAGGTGATGGGTTATTTATTGGGCATTACAGTATATCACAAACATTTCGCTCAGGTTCCATTCTGTATTGAGGTAGCAGCTACTCATTTAATGACTCATGCATGCAGCCTTGTTAACTGACTGATTTATTTTATCTCTGCAGGCTAATTGTTCCAGGTGCGGTAGTTTAACAGTGGTTTGGCCATTATATCTTCGTCTTCGTAAACTTAACAGTGGTGTAGCATGTCCACTCTTGGCTGTCCAACCCTGAGTAGCCTTTTTGAAATGGTGCTGGTAAAGGATTTTTCCTAGATTTCCCAATGTTTTCCACGGAATTGGCAAGAAAGTGATTAACAGTTATTTTGTGAGTTCTTGTGTGTTGCTTCTGCAGGCCGCTTTTCGTGTGTCGCTCTCAGCGAGCTGAACTCTGCATCTGTGTGTGATGCTCGTCGCTCTCCGTGAGAGCCTATTCATAGGTCATGTATGTTGCTCCCCGTAAGGATTGATCTGTCGTCTTGCGTGTTGCCTATCCTGATCCGATTATTTGGGCCACTCCTTTCGGGTTTGGAGCTGTGACAACCGCCGTGTAACGCCCCGAATACATGCAAGCGAAATGTACCGCTTTCTCTCCGCTTGCTCCGCTTTGAGTGGGAGTGTTCTGAACGTCAGTCAAAGAGATTTGACGTTTAAAAGGCTAAAGATGTTTGTTTTTCTGGCATGTCAATATAATGTTACCAACGGCACTGTTTCAAAGTTCATGTACGATTCTTTTGAATGTTACATCAGGTCCGATGATAATGTCGTTCAGTCATTGAAGGTAAGCTTCAACGTCTGGTGGTGGTCGCTTTCGTCACTTTTCATATCGTCACTGTTCATGGTGTTACCCGTGACATCTCAATGTCTGTGTTCCTACTGGAGGAATCGTCATTGTTTGCGATCTGTAATGTATTGGGCAGCAAACACCGCTCTTCATTTGCAACAAATTCAGCAGTGCTAAAAAGTTTTTCGCCCGCCTCTGTCTATACAAGCCATTCGTTCATATTGGCGCTGCTGGTGTCAGTTCAAAGGCTGGAGAGAGAGTCCTCAGCTTTTGAATATTACATCAGGTTCAGTCAGTCAAATGGCACTCCCCAGAATTCAAGGTAAGCTTCGACGTCATGGTGGTGGTCGTTTTCTTCACTTTTCATATCGCCACTGCTCATGATGTTACCTGTGACATCTGTCAATGTCTGTTCCTATTGGAGGAATCTGTCGTTGTTTGCTATGTGCAATGTATTGTAAAATAACTGTACTATGTCTGCTGAGACCTGAAGCATCTACCATGGACTGTGTCTCATCTGTCATCTCCGCACTACTCAAGGCGTCCTTCATCGTCTGCGCCGACACTCGAGTTGCCAAGTCACTTCAGAATGCATTTATCAATGGTGGTAGGGGGTCGTGGGTTGTCTCCCTCTGTCTTTACCAGCCATTCATTTTGCATCAGCGCTGCTACGGCAGCGGCAGGACGCCAGAATTCAAAGTAAGCTGCGACATCTGGTGGTGGTCGTCTCATCACTTTTCCTGGTTTCTGTTGACGTGATCATAGTTCCTGGTGTTGTAACATTCGCCATTGTCTCTGTTAACAATAGGAGGACTCTGTCAGTATTTGCTATGTGTCATGTATTGTAAATGAAATGTACTGTATTATAATGGCTGTGTGGCCTTGTCAGTGTCTTATCTGTATTCTCTGCCATTCTCGGAGACGTCCGTCACTATCTGCGCCCTTCTTGGGCATCAGTCACCGGTCTGGTGGAAGCATCCTTATTGTTCGTTTTGTGCATTGAAATGTACTGTTATGTCATGTCTGTGTTGAACCTTGAGACATTTGTTATCGAGCTGTTTGTTGATGCATTCGTTTCTGTTTATGTGTAATGACCTACAATGTATTGTCTGTCTGCGCCGACACCTGTTTTCCTCCTATCGTGGAGGCAGTCGGCAGTCATTTCCCTCCTATCGTGGAGGCAGTCATTCCCCTCCTATCGTGGAGGTAGCGTCCCCCTCCTATCGTGGAGGTAGCGTCCCCCTCCTATCATGGAGGTAGCGGCTTCCTCCTATCGTGGAGGTAGCATCATCCTCCTATCGTGGAGGTTGCATCCCCCTCCTATCGTAGAGGTAGCGGCTTCCTCCTTTCGTGGAGGTAGCGGCTTCTTCCTTTCGTGGAGGTAGCGGCTTCCTCCTATCGTGGAGGTAGCATCCCCCTCCTATCGTGGAGGTAGCATCATCCTCCTATCGTGGAGGTTGCATCCCCCTCCTATCGTAGAGGTAGCGGCTTTCTCCTTTCGTGGAGGTAGCGGCTTCTTCCTTTCGTGGAGGTAGCGGCTTCCTCCTATCGTGGAGGTAGCATCCCCCTCCTATCGTGGAGGTAGCATCATCCTCCTATCGTGGAGGTTGCATCCCCCTCCTATCTTGGAGGTAGCGGCTTCCTCCTATCGTGGAGGTAGCATCCCCCTCCTATCGTGGAGGTAGCATCATCCTCCTATCGTGGAGGTTGCATCCCCCTCCTATCGTGGAGGTTGCATCCCCCTCCTATCGTAGAGGTAGCGGCTTCCTCCTTTCGTGGAGGTAGCGGCTTCCTCCTATCGTGGAGGTTGCATCCCCCTCCTATCGTAGAGGTAGCGGCTTCTTCCTTTCGTGGAGGTAGCGGCTTCCTCCTATCGTGGAGGTTGCATCCCCCTCCTATCGTAGAGGTAGCGGCTTCTTCCTTTCTTGGAGGTAGCGGCTTCCTCCTATCGTGGAGGTAGCATCCCCCTCCTATCGTGGAGGTAGCATCCCCCTCCTATCGTGGAGGTAGCATCCCCCTCCTATCGTGGAGGTTGCATCCCCCTCCTATCGTGGAGGTAGCGGCTTCCTCCTATCGTGGAGGTAGCGGCTTCCTCCTATCGTGGAGGTAGCGGCTTCCTCCTATCGTGGAGGTAGCGGCTTCCTCCTATCGTGGAGGTAGCGGCTTCCTCCTATCGTGGAGGTTGCGGCTTCCTCCTATCGTGGAGGTTGCGGCTTCCTCCTATCGTGGAGGTTGCGGCTTCCTCCTATCGTGGAGGTTGCATCCCCCTCCTTTCGTGGAGGTAGCGGCTTCCTCCTTTCGTGGAGGTAGCATCCCCCTCCTATCGTGGAGGTAGCATCCCCCTCCTATCGTGGAGGTAGCATCCCCCTCCTATCGTGGAGGTAGCATCCCCCTCCTATCGTGGAGGTAGCATCCCCCTCCTATCGTGGAGGTAGCAAGCATCCCCCTCCTATCGTGGAGGTAGCAAGCATCCCCCTCCTATCGTGGAGGTAGCAAGCATCCCCCTCCTATCGTGGAGGTAGCAAGCATCCCCCTCCTATCGTGGAGGTAGCAAGCATCCCCCTCCTATCGTGGAGGTAGCGGCTTCCTCCTATCGTGGAGGTAGCGGCTTCCTCCTATCGTGGAGGTAGCGGCTTCCTCCTATCGTGGAGGTTGCATCCCCCTCCTATCGTGGAGGTAGCGGCTTCCTCCTATCGTGGAAGTAGCGGCTTCCTCCTATCGTGGAGGTAGCGGCTTCCTCCTATCGTGGAGGTTGCATCCCCCTCCTATCGTGGAGGTTGCATCCCCCTCCTATCGTGGAGGTAGCATCCCCCTCCTATCGTGGAGATAGCGGCTTCCTCCTTTCGTGGAGGTTGCATCCCCCTCCTATCGTGGAGGTAGCATCCCCCTCCTATCGTGGAGGTTGCATCCCCCTCCTATCGTGGAGGTAGCGGCTTCCTCCTTTCGTGGAGGTAGCGGCTTCCTCCTATCGTGGAGGTTGCATCCCCCTCCTATCGTAGAGGTAGCGGCTTCTTCCTTTCGTGGAGGTAGCGGCTTCCTCCTATCGTGGAGGTTGCATCCCCCTCCTATCGTAGAGGTAGCGGCTTCTTCCTTTCGTGGAGGTAGCGGCTTCCTCCTATCGTGGAGGTTGCATCCCCCTCCTATCGTGGAGGTTGCATCCCCCTCCTATCGTGGAGGTTGCATCCCCCTCCTATCGTGGAGGTAGCGGCTTCCTCCTTTCGTGGAGGTAGCGGCTTCCTCCTATCGTGGAGGTTGCATCCCCCTCCTATCGTAGAGGTAGCGGCTTCTTCCTTTCGTGGAGGTAGCGGCTTCCTCCTATCGTGGAGGTTGCATCCCCCTCCTATCGTAGAGGTAGCGGCTTCTTCCTTTCGTGGAGGTAGCGGCTTCCTCCTATCGTGGAGGTTGCATCCCCCCTCCTATCGTGGAGGTAGCATCCCCCTCCTATCGTGGAGGTAGCATCATCCTCCTATCGTGGAGGTTGCATCCCCCTCCTATCGTTGAGGTTGCATCCCCCTCCTATCGTGGAGGTAGCGGCTTCCTCCTATCGTGGAGGTAGCGGCTTCTTCCTTTCGTGGAGGTAGCGGCTTCCTCCTATCGTGGAGGTTGCATCCCCCTCCTATCGTAGACGTAGCGGCTTCTTCCTTTCGTGGAGGTAGCGGCTTCCTCCTATCGTGGAGGTAGCGGCTTCCTCCTATCGTGGAGGTAGCGGCTTCCTCCTATCGTGGAGGTAGCGGCTTCCTCCTATCGTGGAGGTAGCGGCTTCCTCCTATCGTGGAGGTTGCATCCCCCTCCTATCGTGGAGGTAGCATCCCCCTCCTATCGTGGAGATAGCGGCTTCCTCCTTTCGTGGAGGTTGCATCCCCCTCCTATCGTGGAGGTAGCATCCCCCTCCTATCGTGGAGGTTGCATCCCCCTCCTATCGTGGAGGTAGCGGCTTCCTCCTTTCGTGGAGGTAGCGGCTTCCTCCTATCGTGGAGGTTGCATCCCCCTCCTATCGTAGAGGTAGCGGCTTCTTCCTTTCGTGGAGGTAGCGGCTTCCTCCTATCGTGGAGGTTGCATCCCCCTCCTATCGTAGAGGTAGCGGCTTCTTCCTTTCGTGGAGGTAGCGGCTTCCTCCTATCGTGGAGGTTGCATCCCCCTCCTATCGTAGAGGTAGCGGCTTCTTCCTTTCGTGGAGGTAGCGGCTTCCTCCTATCGTGGAGGTTGCATCCCCCTCCTATCGTGGAGGTTGCATCCCCCTCCTATCGTGGAGGTTGCATCCCCCTCCTATCGTGGAGGTAGCGGCTTCCTCCTATCGTGGAGGTAGCGGCTTCCTCCTATCGTGGAGGTTGCATCCCCCTCCTATCGTAGAGGTAGCGGCTTCTTCCTTTCGTGGAGGTAGCGGCTTCCTCCTATCGTGGAGGTTGCATCCCCCTCCTATCGTAGAGGTAGCGGCTTCTTCCTTTCGTGGAGGTAGCGGCTTCCTCCTATCGTGGAGGTTGCATCCCCCTCCTATCGTGGAGGTAGCATCCCCCTCCTATCGTGGAGGTAGCATCATCCTCCTATCGTGGAGGTTGCATCCCCCTCCTATCGTAGAGGTTGCATCCCCCTCCTATCGTGGAGGTAGCGGCTTCCTCCTATCGTGGAGGTAGCGGCTTCTTCCTTTCGTGGAGGTAGCGGCTTCCTCCTATCGTGGAGGTTGCATCCCCCTCCTATCGTAGAGGTAGCGGCTTCTTCCTTTCGTGGAGGTAGCGGCTTCCTCCTATCGTGGAGGTTGCATCCCCCTCCTATCGTGGAGGTAGCATTCCCCTCCTATCGTGGAGGTAGCATCATCCTCCTATCGTGGAGGTTGCATCCCCCTCCTATCGTGGAGGTTGCATCCCCCTCCTATCGTGGAGGTAGCGGCTTCCTCCTATCGTGGAGGTAGCGGCTTCTTCCTTTCTTGGAGGTAGCGGCTTCCTCCTATCGTGGAGGTAGCATCCCCCTCCTATCGTGGTGGTAGCATCCCCCTCCTATCGTGGAGGTAGCATCCCCCTCCTATCGTGGAGGTAGCGGCTTCCTCCTATCGTGGAGGTAGCGGCTTCCTCCTATCGTGGAGGTAGCGGCTTCCTCCTATCGTGGAGGTAGCGGCTTCCTCCTATCGTGGAGGTAGCGGCTTCCTCCTATCGTGGAGGTAGCGGCTTCCTCCTATCGTGGAGGTAGCGGCTTCCTCCTATCGTGGAGGTAGCGGCTTCTTCCTTTCTTGGAGGTAGCGGCTTCCTCCTATCGTGGAGGTAGCATCCCCCTCCTATCGTGGTGGTAGCATCCCCCTCCTATCGTGGAGGTAGCATCCCCCTCCTATCGTGGAGGTAGCGGCTTCCTCCTATCGTGGAGGTAGCGGCTTCCTCCTATCGTGGAGGTAGCATCCCCCTCCTATCGTGGTGGTAGCATCCCCCTCCTATCGTGGAGGTAGCATCCCCCTCCTATCGTGGAGGTAGCGGCTTCCTCCTATCGTGGAGGTAGCGGCTTCCTCCTATCGTGGAGGTAGCGGCTTCCTCCTATCGTGGAGGTAGCGGCTTCCTCCTATCGTGGAGGTAGCGGCTTCCTCCTATCGTGGAGGTAGCGGCTTCTTCCTTTCGTGGAGGTAGCGGCTTCCTCCTATCGTGGAGGTTGCATCCCCCTCCTATCGTAGAGGTAGCGGCTTCTTCCTTTCGTGGAGGTAGCATCCCCCTCCTATCGTGGAGGTAGCATCCCCCTCCTATCGTGGAGGTAGCAACCCCCTCCTATCGTGGAGGTAGCAACCCCCTCCTATCGTGGAGGTTGCATCCCCCTCCTATCGTGGAGGTTGCATCCCCCTCCTATCGTGGAGGTTGCATCCCCCTCCTATCGTGGAGGTTGCATCCTCCTCCTATCGTGGAGGTAGCGGCTTCCTCCTATCGTGGAGGTAGCGGCTTCCTCCTATCGTGGAGGTTGCATCCCCCTCCTATCGTGGAGGTAGCATCATCCTCCTATCGTGGAGGTTGCATCCCCCTCCTATCGTGGAGGTTGCATCCCCCTCCTATCGTGGAGGTTGCATCATCCTCCTATCGTGGAGGTAGCGTCCCCCTCCTATCGTGGAGGTAGCATTTTCCTCCTATCGTGGAGGCTGTCGTTTTTATGTCTAAGTGTGATGACATGCACTGTGATGTTATGTATGTGCCGAACTCTGAAGCATTTGTTTTCAAGCCCGTGTGGTGGCCTCCTCTTCTGTTTCAGTGTAATGACTTGTATTGTCCTGTAATGTTCTGTAATGTTTTGTCTGCATCTATACCAAAGGTATTTGTCTCTGGGCTTTCTTCTGCCATTATACTCATACTGTCACCGATGTCCAGGATTTCAATTGCTTGCATGATTCGTTTTTCAGTGTTTTTGGCATAATTATGCTTATTTGCAGATGGCGACAACTAAAGTGTTGGTGGGTATCTCTTCACGGCTCGGTAGGTCTTATTTTTATTTTGGGGGGTAGTGTTGAATTGACTTACGTAAGTATCACAACTATATCTCTTTATTTTGGGGGTATTACTATTATGCCCTGCCATTACTACAGTCAGCATCCATTCAGTTTTCACGTTTTATTGATCAGGACAAAGGACAGGACCTACGCCAAAGTTTGTTGTGCTATATCATTACATGTAATCAAATAAATTATTATTGTGTTACCATATACTCAAAGTCTTTCTGGTTGAACTACAAATGATCTCACAATATCATTTAGCAAGGAAGGTTTCGGGAAAGAGTCCGTAAACTGTAAGTTGTTGCTACGTGCAGGGGCTTGGGGTGGCAAAAGGGTGGCCAGCGTTACTGAAGGGGTGGCCATGTTTTGACCAATGTAGTTTGGGGTCCGGGGGGTCCTCCTCCGGATTTTTTTTAATTAGCTAGATTTAATTTCCTGTATTCTGGAAATGTCCAGTGTTTTCTCCATATGCCCATCGCACGCCTTAATACCTCTTTTGACCTCTTTTTTTATGGAGGAAAATTCCAAATTGGAGTGTCAAATTCCATGTATTTTCGCACTTGCTAAAGTTAAAATTGGTTAAAAGCATTTGTGATATTGATGGTGATTAACTGTTGCTGTCAGGCTAAACAAATAATTTACGACAAAGCTGATATCACGTATTTGGCTGATAAAAACAGTTCAATGGCATGGTATCATACACAACTCAACTTTGGAAATAACATGGTTTCCTATGTGCTTCTGTCACAGTTATGCCTTAACATGCACCTACTGCTTAATAAGGTGTTATGATACTTGACATGCCGAAGAAAATTTGGAAAAAATAACTTCAGAAATAAGACGTGTTTAGCAACTTCTAAATAAAGAAGTAGACCGAGACTGCCAGTGAATACGTGTCTAAAGATTAACTTAGCCTTGGTATCTTGTTTAATCAACTGCATGATTATAACGTGAACCAAAACGCGGGGGAGTTAACCTAAAAAATTTTTAAGTTTAGCATATTACTTACATTAGCAGCAGGGGTAGCCTACTGTTACCATGCTTCAAAAATCGTCTTGTATATTTGTTGACTATACAATTTCTCTGCAGACTCCACAGATGACTGGCATGTTTCTATCTGTTTTTGTTTTATTTCCCACGTATCACAAATAACCTTTTGCTAATTGTAGTAAATTTTGTTCTTCTAGGCTTTCCGTAGTTAGGTAGTTGCCTGACTGCGGGAGACTGGAAAGAGTTGCATTATATCAGTTTCTTTTTTAAGAGGCAGAGAATTCATATCTGTAAGTTACAGTACGGTCGGATATTTAAACGTTTTCCTTTTTGTTTTTTGTTTTTTTTTCCCACCGATTTTCAATCAACGATTGCCAGGACACTGGAAGTACGGGGGACATGAATCTTTGTAGGCATGTAGCCCTAGAACTTTTTGAGCGACAACAAGCTTTTGGTCCCCAAGGGCCACCCCCCCCCGCTGTGCTAGTGTCCGTCAAAGAGGGGGAGACCGGCAAAAGTTTTTGCTGAATAACTCAATGAACGTTTCACCCAATGACATGAAATTTTTGTGATATGTCGGTGTTACAGAGACGTATCGACTCAGCCCATAAACACTCATTTGAAGCATAGTGCCACCTAGTGATATGGGTAAATGCAAAAATTGGTATTTTGAGTTGCCAATATCTTGGACCGAGAAGGTGGGAACTGCACAAAATACGTCATGCATGATCACCACAAAGACCTCTAACATCACAGCACATGACATAAACATTTGGTCCATAGGGGGCGCTGTAATTGTAGAAAATGTCATTTTGCCTATTATCTAGAGAATGTTAATGTTAACAACAATTTTTTTTTTTATCGTGAAATCTATTGACCCTCATGCATTGAAAACAGTGGTCGACGCCCACTTTCAACAAAAACAATTTCCGTGAAATTTTAACATTGCGAAAATGAATCTGAACGAACTCGTCATAGGCCGTTCATTTGAATCTCACCAAATTTCGTATATGTCATCTACAGACAATGCTGACAAAAAGTTATCAAAGGATTTATCTTGAGATAAACCGCTTCGAAGATACACGCCAATGAACATTTAATACGTAGCTTAAAACTCTTCAAAAGTCCATATCTTGGCTTTTAATTGCTCAAATTTGGTCAAAGTTGAGAACTCATCTCTACACAGATTTCTGTTCATGTGTACTAAATTTTGTGACATTTCGTCATAGGGGGCAATGTTTATCGGCGAAGCTAGGTGTCAAAAAACAGTTTTTGTTAAATAACTCATCAACAATTTTGCCCAAGACAACAATTTTCTGTTAGTATGTTGGTGTTACAGTGGCGTATCGACCCAGCCAATAAACACTCACTTTAAGCATAGCACCACCTAGTGATAAGGGTAAATGCAAAAATTGAGATTTTGAGTTGCCAATATCTTGGAACGAGAAGATGGGAACTGCACAAAATACGTCATGCACGATCAGCACAAATACCTCTAAAACCACAGCATGTGCCATACAATTTGGTCCATAGGGGGCGCTGTAATTGCACAAAATGTCATTTTCCCTATTATCTAGAGAATGCTAATGTTTACAAAAATTTTTTTTTTATCGTGAAATCTATTTACCCTCACGCATTAAAAACACTGGTCAACGCCCACTTCCAACGAGAACAATTTCCGTGAAATTTTAACATTGCGAAAACGAATCTGAAGGAACTCGTCATAGGCCGTTTATGTGAATCTCACCAAATTTGGTATATGTCATCTACAGACAATGCTGACAAAAAGTTATCAAAGGATTTATCTTGAAATAAACCGTTCCGAAGTTACATGTCACTGAACATTTAACACGTAGCTTAAAATTCTTCAAATGTCCATATCTTGGCTTTTAATTGCTTAAATTTGGTCAAAGTTGACATGCCATCTCTAAACAGCTTTCTTTTCATGTGTACTAAATTTTGTGACATTACGTCGTAGGGGGCAATGTTTATTGGCGAAGCTAGGTGTCAAAAAACAGTTTTTGTTAAATATCTGGTCAAAAATTTTACCCAAGACAACAATTTTGTGTTAGTGTGTCGGTGTTACAGAGGCGTATCGAACCAGCCCTTAAACACCCACTTGAAGCATAGCGACACCTAGTGATAAGGGTAAATGAAAAAATTGGGATTTTCAGTTGCCAATATCTTGGACCGAGAAGGTGGGAACTGCACAAAATATGTCATGGAAGATCAGCACAAAGACCTCCAAGACCACAGCACGTGCAATACAATTTGGTCCATAGGGGGCGCTGTAATTCTACAAAATGTCATTTTGTCTATTATCTAGAGAATGCTACTGTTTACAACCATTTTTTTTATCATGAAATATATTGATCCTCACGCATTGAAAACACTGGTCGACACCCACTTCCAACGAAAACTATTTCAGCCAGAAAGACTCAGAGAACAAGATTTTCAATTAAAGCATTTTTATATAGACAAAATAAACAACTGAACATTAATTAGACAGTAGATATTCTTTGGCGTAGGTCCGGTCATCGGCCTGGGTCTTGCATCGTTGGATCCGGCAGAACCAGCTGTTGCTATTTAGCAGAAATCAGAACTTTTCCCCCAGACGAATGGACCGGGACCAAACTGGTGGTGGTGGGGATGGAGGAGGAAGCGTCGAAACGTCGGCATCTGAAGCAGCGGAAAAGGTAAGTTAGACAAGTCATTATAAAGCAGGTGGCGGCCGCTGATTGGTTGGAGACTGCACCCGTCCCAGCCGCTGTCGTCTTCCTGGCAGAACTTTCGCAGGCTTCCATTTCGGCCAGAAAGACTCGGAGAATAAGATTTTCAATTAAAGCATTTTTATATAGACAAAATAAACAACTGAACATTAATTAGACAGTAGATATTTTTTGGCGTAGGTCCGGTCATCGGCCTGGGTCTTGCATCGTTGGATCCGGCAGAACCAGCTGTTGCT
The DNA here is from genome assembly GCA_027475355.1 of Coilia nasus. Classification (NCBI taxonomy): domain Eukaryota; kingdom Metazoa; phylum Chordata; class Actinopteri; order Clupeiformes; family Engraulidae; genus Coilia; species Coilia nasus. Next base: position 2,140,137 of record CM050219.1, on the reverse strand, counting down.
ATTTAGCAGAACTCAGAACTTTTCCCCCAAAAACAAGGTAAATCATTTATAAGTTTTAATACCCGCCGTGTGGATTAAAAATTACCCCCAAAGACGATAACAGTAAAGCAGAAAGACACTAGACCCACCGTGAAGTGATGACCGGAACCCACCTGTAGCAGAGAGAAGAAATAATTAGCAGAAAAAACACGTAGAACTAAACAGCGCTGGTACTTACGACAACATTTTCCTGCAGACATCACAATGAAGACGCATCAAATCGCCCCCAGAGGACAGCTATGATTGAGGCAACACGCATGGCAGGCACATAAGTCAAATGGATCAGCCCTTGTAAAGAGCTACTTTGAAATCTTATAGAGGCTCAGAGCCAGACAGGGACACACATATATAAGCCCCAGAGAACGGCTATCTCGGGGCGCGGCGAGGACAAACATATAAGCTCAAAAGAACGGCTATCTCGGAGCGCGACGTAGACACACATATAAGCTCCGGGAACAGCTATCTCAACTTGGAGCGCGACATGGACATACGTAAAAGCTCCAGAGAACAGCTATCTCAGAGCGCGACAAGGACAGACATAAAAGCTCCAGAGAATGCCATCCCGGAGCGCGACGAGGACACACATGTAAGCTCCAGAGAACGGCTATCTCGGAGCGTGCCATGGACATGCATATAAGATCTGGGAACAGTTATCTCATCACGGAGCGCGACAAGGACATACATAAAAGCCCCAGAGAACGGCTATCTCAGGGCGCGACTAGGACAAACATAGAAGCTCCAGAGAACTGCTATCCCAGAGCGCGACGTGGACACGCATATAAGCTTCAGAGAAGGGCTATCTCAGAACGCGACATGGACACACATATAAGCTCTGGGAACAGCTACCTCATCACGGAGCGCGACAAGGACATACATAAAAGCTCCAGAGAACGGCTATCTCAGGGTGCGACAGGGACAAACATAGAAGCTCCAGAGAACTGCTATCCCAGAGCGCGACGTGGACACACATATAAGCTCCAGAGAACGGCTATCTCGGAGCGCAGCAATAGACACACACATAAGCCCCAGCTATATTTAAGTCTTACTGCAGCTCTCGCGGAGAGTAAATAAGACAATGCCGTGCAAAACTGCCCCAGAATAGCTATCCTAAGGGCGATAATCAGTACAAGTTCATATGGCAAAGCAGGGCGAGGCAAGTTATTTGTACAGCGCATTTTATACACAACGGCAATATGCACTAGAGAGCGCTGCAAACAGTGCGAACAGAACGTCTTTCTCGGAGCGCATAGCATGGGTACGCTTCAGTCTGCATAGACTGACACCACCACCAGTAGTTGCAAAATGTAAATACCTTAATTGCCATGAGAGAGCGAGACTTGCGCCTTCAAAATCGATTTGGAATCAGGCCTGACGTAGGCCACAAAGGCTGACGAAGTCCATCTACCCAGCCGCTTAATCGAGTTGTCAGGCACATATAAGCCCCAGCTATAGTTAAGTCTTACAGCAGCTCTCACGGAGAGTAAATAAGACGGAGACACGAAAAACTGCCCAGAGAATAGCTAACTCTAAGGGCAATACAAGGCAAGGCGAGGCAAGTTTATTTGTATAGCGCATTTCGTACACAACGGCAATATGCTCTAGAGAGCGCTGCTATCTCTGAGGGCAACAGACATGACGGACACATAAGATGCACTTACCATCTTGGAGAGCATAGCATATGAACCGTTTCAGCCTGCAGAGACTGACCCCACCACCAGTAGTTGCAAACAGAAATGCCTTGATTGCTGATAGCGAGCAATACTTGAGCATGCAGAACTAATTTGGAGCCCGGTTTGATGAAGGCCTTGAAGCTGACAAAACCATCTCCCCTGGTGCTTGATAGAGGAGTCAGTCATTCCCCCTTCCACGGCGGTTGTCACGGCTCCAATATGAAAGGAGTGGCCAAATGGTCGGATTGTGATAGGCAAAACGCAAGACGCACAGATCAGCCCTGACGGAGAGCAACATACGTGACCTACGAAGAAGCCCTCACGGAGAGCGACGAGCATGCAGTTCTGCTCCTACTAAGAGCAACTTGTGACGCAGAGGGGTTGGCTTGCTGAGAGCAACGCACGGATAACGGCTTGCAGAAAGCAACACACGATAACTCACAAAAACGCTGCTCCTTACTTGCAAAAAAAAATCAAACGTAAGCATGCAATGTTTAGAGAGGGGACAGACTCACGGAGAGCTTAACACTTAAACGAGATGCGTACAAGACACCTTAAACCCTGATGGAGAGAATTAGCAATAGCCTTAAAGAGGAGGCATATAGACGCATGACAGAGTAGACTGGGGAAACCAGGGTCATGACACAGAACACAAAATTGTATGTAGAGAAGAAATATTTAATTGACAAGATTCAAGATTAAACCAAGGCGGTGCAGGTATTGGAGATTATTCCTACAGAACAATTATTCCTACAGAACATAAATACATGTTTATTTATTTATCAGTCACACTCTCAGGGAAAGGCGAAAAACCCATGTTACCCAAAGAAAAAAACACTTGCCAATTCTGTGGAAAAACATTGGGAAGTCTGGGAAAAATTCCTTTACCAGCACCATTTCAAAATGGCTACTCAGGGTTGGACAGCCAAGAGTGGACATGCTACACCACTGTTAAGATTACAAAGAATGACATAACCATAATGGCCAAACCATTATTAAACTACTGCACTTGGGACAGTTAGCCTGCAGAGATAAAAGAGGTCAGTTAGTTAACAACACTGCATGCAGCCACATCGACGTCCTGCAAGGAGTCAATGAATGCATACCTCGGCACGGAAAGAACCTGAGCAAAAAGTTTGTGATGTACTGAAATGATCAATAACTAACCTATCAACCTATTTAACAAGGGCTAATAAATGGCATCCGATGTGAAATTGCGGTGAATTCTGAAAGGAAATTACTGCAAGACCCCCAGAAACACCAGATTAAGCAACTGTGAGTGAGAGAGTTTTTAAAATGCTACACCGACTAGCCGGGGAGTAAATAATTGGTTTCTATCAGTCAGCAAAGAAAATTGCAGAGCTTTAATAAAAATGTGCCCATCTTTTAACTGTCAGCTTACCGAACGGGCAGCAGAACGAACCGCTTGTGCACATGGGGAAGTACATGTGACCTCGAATGAAAAAAGAACGCCATCAGCCCTAATGATGATGTATTCATATGGGCAACTGGGACGTGTAGGATGTGGAAGCAAACATCGGTTTCTTACGGTTCGCATCACATTGTCCTTTGAATCAAATGCCAAAGGATTCGATTAACAGCCACGGACATAGAGTCATTGCACATGCATAAGAAAATAGGAGTAAATCTCTTCAGTTTAATAGCTCACGGGTTAGCTGAGCTACTTCCATTAGTTTGATTTGAATGGCATGTCCTAGAATGAACTGCATTATTAAAACTGTCTATGGAGTTTTGAAGGTTTGTAGCTAGTTGACCCCCAAAAACCACCTACGCAGACCATAGGTTACATCAGAATTAACCCACACGACAACTTCCACGCACCAACATGTCCAGCCATAGACACATAAGTCCATCCCACTGACTGGATTGAACTCTCCATAACGGAACCGTCACATCAAGCACGATAGCCAGTCACTGGCAGAGTGGATTAATTACGTCGGATCACAGGCAAATGTGTATGCAGTTATGGCTTGTAAGGTTTGGACAGATTAACCAACAAGAAAACCCATGAGATACCGTCTACGAAAGCTTGTCTCTACGTAGAGGAATTTAAACCACTTATTAGTGTGCAGACATCGCGCATTTTCCAGTTGAGCAATGAAAGCAGTAACCGCTAGCCCCTTAGAACTTGGCTATGGTTAGATGGTTTATAGCAGGCTGCCTTGAAAACGCTGCCCAAGAAGCCCAGTGGTTACATCAGAATTTACCCACATGACAACTTTCACACTCCTAAATGTTCATACGAACTTAATTTGAACAAATAAGGTCGGCGAGTACGTAGCACCGACAAGGCAGGTAGCATCAAGGCTAACGAACATGAGCTAATCACTGGTAAACACTGTTAGCTGCTCAGCATTTAGCATAGTTAGCATCATCTATCGCTGCTAATAGGGAGGGAAAGTAATCTCATCGCCCCCTGCTGGTTGCGTTCCCCACCTCTATATCGAAATGAATGGGATTTTTTCTTCAAAAAATTACATTTCGGCTCACACTCCAAAGTTAAGATAGTGGCTTTCATATGATATGCGTGCTGGGTAGTTCTATCGATTCAGGTGGTCATACTTTCTTTTTTTCACTAATCTGAATTGTTTTTAATGTTAATTAAAATGCTGATAAAGGACTACACTGAACGATAGGCGCGTGTATGACGTCACCGCAAAATCTGTCGCCTGCCCAAATCTAACAGTTAGCTGCCGGCGAGAGAAGTAAGTGAAATCCAACGATTGTGTACATGAAACTCATCTGATTATAAGAATCCACAACCGTAGCTTTATGGAATCTTTATGAAATGTGAAAACTGGCATTCATTTGTTTCTCCGTGGTTGCAATCAGTTACGAATTACAGCATGGTGAACTTGTGTTTACTGATGACGTACCGGGAACGACTCAAAGTTGTAGTCCGTTTATGACAAGTTAGGCACAATTTAGATTTTTTAAAATAGGACGAAATTTCACACAATACTTTCACAGTTAGTAGATAATCCCCATATATAGCCTGAAAAATATGTCTGGTGCACAAGTTCCGTGTCATACCTTTGTGAGATTTTTTTAAAAATCGGTCTATGGGATTTTTAAAAGGATCGCTCTGGGGATAGGAACGCCACCGCTAGGATCGCTGTGTTCCACTTTCCCTCCCTATAAGCAAACGAGCACCACTAAATGCGCAAATGATCCCAAATGAATCAACTGAGGGCGAGGAATTGAGCGTACCGTGTAGGAGGTACGAACTACAGATGCACAGTACACATGTACTCCAAACAACATAAATAAGTGAATGAACTGCCATGCATATCTACATCAACACAGAACGATATCGTCAGATCAGTAACAGAATAAAAGGAAAACAAGGCTTGGTACTGAAACGAACAAAGGGCAGGTTAGTTGGAGGTGGCACGGCTCTGGGGAAGGGAGACCTAAAACTAGAACCAACTGGAGCTCGGGAGAAATTTTAAAATAGCTGAGCGATTCGGGGTTTAACAGGGAATGTTGGCGTTGGTTGTCAAACAGCGTGAAAAATCTTTAGATCAGCACGGGAGAATGCGAGCAGGAAAGCGAGCCAGTACTATATCCTCATCCGAATCAGAGACGTCGAATTCAAAGAGAGGGAGCTGCGACACAACGATAATTTGCGCGAAGGAAAAAGCGTCGAAACGTCGGCACCTGAAGCAGCGGAAAAGGTAAGTTAGACAACTCATTATAAAGCAGGTGGCGGCCGCTGATTGGTTGGAGACTGCACCCGTCCCAGCCGCTGTCGTCTTCCTGGCAGAACTTTCGCAGGCTTCCATTTCCGTGAAATTTTAACATTGCGAAAACGAATCTGAACGAACTCGTCATAGGCCGTTCATGTGAATCTCACCAAATTTGGTATATGCCATCTACAGACAATGCTGACAAAAACTTATCAAAGGATTTATCTTGAGATAAACTGTTTCGAAGTTACACGTCAATGAACATTTAACACGTAGCTTAAAATTTTTCAAAAGTCCATATCTTGGCTTTTAATTGCTGAAATTTGGTCAACGTTGACATGCCATCTCTAAACAGCTTTCTTTTCATGTGTGCTAAATTTTCTGACATTTCGTCATAGGGGGCGATGTTTATTGCCGAAACTAGGTGTTGAAAGGCAGTTTTTGTTAAATATCTCGGCAACAATTTTGCCCAAGACAATGATTTAGTGTTTGTATGCTGGTGTTACAGAGGCGTATCGACCCAGCCCATAAACACTCACTTGAAGCATAGCACCACCTACTGATATGGGTAAATGCAAAAATTGGGATTTTGAACTGCCAATATCTTGGACCGAGAAGGTGGGAACTGCACAAAATACGTCATGCACGATCAGCACAAAGACCTCTGAAACCACAGCATGTGCCATACAATTTGGTCCATAGGGGGCGCTGTAATTGTACAAAATCTCATTTTGCCTATTCCTTGCCTTAACAAATCACTCCTACACACTACACAAACACACACAGTGTCATTCATTCAAAATCCACATCCATGCCCACTTCCAGGAAATCATTTCCCCAGAAATTCTCACCTCACAACACTGCTCTACCACACACTCATCATACCAACAGTTCCCACATTTCAATATACTGCGGCGGTCATACCATGTACCGCTATGCGGTACATCTAGTTTATTTATACCTGGCACCTTGTGAATAAAAACTTTTAGTTTTAGTTTATTAATAACAACAGGGCCCAAAGTTATATTTTCCTCATAGGGCCCACCACCTAACACTGCACATCAGAATGATGTAAGAATGCGTTTCATTGGAATACAATCCTTTTGGCCTACCTCCATGCGGCTGAGCATGGCTGTGTACTCAGACAAACACCAATTACAGCCCACTGACACATCATGTGAACAAAAGGGAGCTACATTTTGTCTATAAATATACATGACAGTCCAACAACACATGTAAACATATCAAGGACATTTAATATGTGAAGACAGCAATGGCATCGGTTTAATTTTATAGATGAAATGGTGTAAAGCCTTATGTTGAATATTCTTTTTCTGATATTATATATCAACTTAACGGTCAAACATCAGGATCAATGATTCTTAATGAAGTCAACATAACAGGTGATTGCCTGGTGTCCATCAACTCAACCTGTTTAAAGATTTATTCTTCCATGGCAACTTATGTGTCACTGTATGCATTTGCTGCAGCTATTGTGATATTTACTGTGTGTGGAAACCTTCTGGTAATAATTTCTGTGTATCACTTCAAGCAACTTCATACGCCAACCAATGTCCTCATTCTGTCTCTGGCTATTTCTGACTGTCTCGTAGGTTTATTTGTGATGCCAGTACATTCAATGATTTTGATTGAATCATGTTCACTGTTTGGGTCAAACTTTTGTGCCTTATACAACATGATTAATTTTCAGCTAACGTTTGTGTCTATATACAATATTTCTCTTATTGCCGTGGACCGTTACTTTGCCTTAAGCAACCCTTTTGTCTACTCTAAGAAGGTTTCACTCTTTATATCTTTTATTATAGTAATACATGTCTGGATCGTGTCACTGTTTTATAACTGTGCACTTCTTTACTTTAATGGAAACTTCAAGAGCAAATGTCCAGATAAGTGTGTTCCTTATGTGAATGAGGTGTGGTCTACTGTTGATCTGATGGTTGTTTTTATGTTTCCATGTGCAACCATTATTATTCTGTACCTTAAAGTCTTCTTCATTGCAAGAAGGCATGCAGTCCTCATTAGAGCAGCACAGAAGGACAGAAAAAGACTGGATGTCCAGAACAGTGGCGATTCAATGAGACTGGAGAGGAAAGCAGCCAGAGTCCTTGGGATTCTTGTATCAGTCTTTCTGATGTGTTTAATACCCTATTACATTTGTATGATGTTAATGGACGCGTTAGCCCAATCATATGATCGTGTGGTAAATACCATGTTGACACTATTCTTTCTTAACTCCACTGTCAACCCCATAATTTATGCCCTATTCTATCCTTGGTTTCAAAAAAGTATGAAACTAATTTTCACATTTAAAATATGCAGAACTGACTCTTCTTTGATAAATGTACTCTCAAGTGACTCTTGATTTTTGTCTTTCGTCATGCATTTGCAGATGTTATTTAGTCGCCATAGTTTCATTCACTGTTTTATATGATTTGAAATACCCACCCAACAGGCCCCCATAAAAATACCTATTCTTTTTACGTATGTTAAGTAACTGTATCTGAAATCATCAGTTACATCATCCTGAACCAAAGTGTGAGCAATATGTAAAACTTGGCCATATGTGAATAATTTTTGCTGTATCTCTGTTGAATTGAAAATTAAAGCAAGTGCTTTTTCATTAAAATGGTCTGTCCATTAAGTGAGCAGTGTTGTGCTTCTCGTTTGGTTTACCTAATGTGTGTGTTTTAAAATAAATAAGTCATTTAAGAATTAAATAAATGATACCATAGCATAGCTAAGCAGTGGGTCAGTAGTGCACCCCTGGCTGTAGGTCATTGTCAGGACATACAGTATCAGTGGGCTACATCTGAGGAAGTATCTATTTTAAACATTGACAGTGCATCTGTTCTAATGTCATTTGTTTCTGTTTTTAAACACATGCATATGATGTCAACTTGCACTGAGGCAAATAGATATTTTTTTGCAATAGCCTACAGCCTACATTCCTACAGGCAAACCAAAGTGTTGTTAACTTTGCAAGTGTACAGACAGACAATAGAGAATAACTTTAAATCTGATGATTAAAATGTGCACATCCCTCAATTCAATTATGATGAGTTTAAAAATGTAGTTACAAGATAGGTGATGTAGCCACAATAAACTGCTGAGTTTTCTATGTGGTATAAAATTTAACTATAAACATTAACCTTTTCAACTACTATATGAATATTCCAAACGGACCAAATCAGAAATAAGAAATGACTCTCTATTGGCCTAAACTCAAGGCATCAGAGGTTTCATGTGACGGGAGCATAGATTAACACTATAAATATTCAGGTAGTTCTCTCTCGTGACAGACAGAGAAGCCTTTCATGAGTCACATAAATGGTGAACATCTCTAATCCTGACTTCACTTTTTTTGCATTACATACCTCATTGGTTAGGCAAAATAATGATAGAGGCAACTGCCTGATGTCCCTTAACTCTTCCTGTTCAATGGCATATGATTCTGTAACAGCTTACGTGTTATTGTATGCATTTGCAGCCGTTGTGGTGTTGTTTACAGTGTGTGGAAACCTTTTTGTAATCATCTCTGTCTGTCATTTTAAACAACTCCATACGCCAACCAATATCCTCATTCTCTCGCTGGCTTTGTCAGATTTTCTGGTTGGTATATCTCTGATGCCTGTACAGTCAAGGTTTTGGATTGAGCCGTGTTCACTGTTCGAGCCATCACTTTGTACCTTTTTTTACATGATTGGTTCCCATTTAACTTTCGTCTCCGTTTATAACATTTCTTTTATTGCAGTAGACCGCTATTTTGCCTTAAGCAACCCTTTCCTTTACTCCAAGAAGGTTTCACTGTGTTTAGCATGTATCATAACAATTAATGTCTGGATTGTGTCACTGTTTTACAACAGTGCACTTCTTTACTTCAACGGGAACTTCAACCATAAATGTCCAATTAGATGTCTTGCCTACATGAATGAGCTGTGGTCAACTGCTGACCTAATAGCTGTTTTCATCCTGCCATGTGTTATTATTATAACCCTGTACATGAAAGTTTTCTTTATAGCTAGAAGGCATGCTGTTGCAATCAGGGCCACACTGAAAGACAGAAAAAAAATAGGCGATCAGAACAACGGTCACACAATGAGACTGGAGACTAAAGCTGCCAAAGCTCTTGGAACTGTTGTGTCAGTCTTTCTGATATGTTTAATACCCTATTATATTTGTACATTGCTGTTTGATGTTTTAGGTCAGTCATACCATCGTGTTGTGAACATCATGCTGTTCCTCTTTTTTGTGAACTCTTCCATCAATCCCATTATTTATGCGCTGTTCTATCCTTGGTTTCAGAAAAGTGTAAAACTAATTTTCATATGTAGAATTTGCAGGACAAGCTCATCACTGATAAATGTGCTCTGAAATGGCCGTTGACTTTTTAATCAAACAGTTATCACTATGCCATAATAATGTACTAGTGTAATTGTAACTGTACTGTAATTTTTTGTTTTACTTAAAAAAGCGATGCCTTCCAATTACTATACAAGTACACACAAGCAGAAATTTAATTTATGTCAAACCTAAAGTAGGATGTGAGTGACTAATACAACTATCACAATGAGATTTTAATGGTAAACCAAAAAAATTTCACATGCATGTAATGTATAATGTAATGTGTAATGAGGTCTGTGTACTAGTTGTGCCGCATTTTAAAACAAGGCAAACAAAATTCTATGTAATGTTAGCTAGGAATGTATGTTTAAGTGGACTAGCTGTGGGTAGCGAGTTGGTCTTGGGGTTGGAAGGTTACAGGTTTGATTCCTGTACCAGTAAAAAAACATTGATGGGGACTGAATAACCAGCACTGTCCTGCACCCTCATCCTTGGCTAAAATGCTGTTGAGCAAGGCATCTCAACCCCATGTTGCTCCAGGGTGACTGTCACTCCCAGTAATAGTCAATAAAAATAAAAATCTAATTCAGGATTATATGTACTGCATGTAAACATTATCTAAATAATCATGTATTCCCTGACAATAAGTGTTTTCATTTCTGATACTGTGGCCGTGACTTTGTATGTGATATGAAAGTAGCATACTGATTGATAATAAAGTGAGGTACTTGGTGTTTTATCTCAGAACAAAACCATAATAGGTGCAAAAGCATAAAGAATTTACAATGTAACTCAGATTTATAGATACGGTATGTAACCTATACATCTAAATAAACATGAATTTAGAGCTGAAACAATCAATTAATTTGAATAATTCGATTAAAAAAAAGATCAATTAATTTTTTCCCGAATCAATGTGTTGTTTAATACGCTGTATTTAATTACTAAGTTCAATTCGCTTGTGTTTTACACGGAAGCAGGCCATTTAAAACAATGGGCAATGCCTGGTTTCAGCTAACTTTAGCCCACCCAGATAGCCTTAAAGGTGTACTTCCATCGTGTTTTCATTAATTTTGCGGTGTTTTCTATTATTAACAATTGCCCTGTGCGCTGGTTTTAATAAAAACAATGTTCTAGTGCTTCTGTTTCAGGCTGTTTTAGTTTGGTGGAGGGTGTGGGGCCGGGAGAACGACACGATTTCACCAGAGGCACGCTCCCTGCAGCTTCCTTTGCCCCACAGTCAACTAGATAGCAGAGTAAGGTAAAGGGGAAAAGTCAAGTTGACAGCACTAAAACTGCACACAGAATGTCTACAGAGATACAGCCTTGTGTATTTGATCCTGAATCCGAAGAGGAAGGAGAGATGGCACAAGCACAGTCGCTTCCTGACCGTTTGTCAATGAACGTTTCAGAATGGTAATATTTGCATGACAAAACAGTGCAAGTGCCCGGCTAAATGCAGTTCAGTCATTCAACTAGCCTGCTAATCTTCTGCTAATTGAGTCAGTCACAGGCTAACATTATTTAAAGCCCATTCGGTCAGTTTCTCTTATATGTATTTCCACGTCTACGTCACGCCGAAGGCCCTTTTCGCATTGGGTCGTCTTTCCGCCTATTGTCTTCTATTGACTGATATAGAAAACGGGGATAGAAAAACATTTTGATATGCAGCATGCATATGGAACTCGGGGTGACCTATCATATTTCAAAAGAGCAAGTACTAAATGGTTACTCGTGGAAGTACACCTTTAAGGTTTGGCCCGGATCCGTTTTAAGCCTCTTGCCTCCATTTCTAGTTTAGAGACAATATCTGATTGTGAACCAGATCAGTGCCAGATAGAGGTTGCAGCTTAAACATTCTAACTGTCAGTAGTTTGGTGTTTATGTTGGTTTACAGATCTGGCCCAGGTCCCTTTTCGACTCCTTAACCGAAAGACAGCGAGCTGTGTTTGACACCTGATTTGTTCCAGGTCAGTAATGCAGATCTGAGCCAGTAGTGTGTAACACAGGCTCCACTGACCCGGTCCAGATGCGCTTTTCACCACTAAATCAGAAGGCTATGGAGATGTGTTTTAGATGCCATAAACAGATTTGGCCCAGATCAACAATACAGATCTCAAACGGCACTGTTTAACATAAGCGCCCCGATAATACAACGAACTGGCATCTGGAATATAGCCTGAATGTTTAAAACAGCTACGACCCTGCTCACGCGCAGATCTACAAGTGATCTCACAATATCATTTAGCAAGGAAGGTTTCGGGAAAGAGTCCGTAAACTGTAAGTCGTTGCTACGTGCAGGGGCGTGGGGTGGCATGGGGTGGCAAAAGGGTGGCCAGCGTTACTGAAGGGGTGGCCATGTTTTGACCAATGTAGTTTGGGGGTCCGGGGGGTCCTCCCCCGGATTTTTTTTAATTAGCTAGATTTAATTTCCTGTATTCTGGAAATGTCCAGTGTTTTCTCCATATGCCCATCGCACGCCTTAATACCTCTTTTGACCTCTTTTTTATGGAGCAAAATTCCAAATTGGAGTGTCAAATTCCATGTATTTTCGCACTTGCTAAAGTTAAAATTGGTTAAAAGCATTTATGATATTGATGGTGATTAACTGTTGCTGTCAGGCTGAACAAATAATTTACGACAAAGCTGATATCACGTATTTGGCTGATAAAAACAGTTCAATGGCATGGTATCATACACAACTCAACTTTGGAAATAACATGGTTTCCTATGTGCTTCTGTCATAGTTATGCCTTACCATGCACCTACTGCTTAATAAGGTGTTATGATACTTGACATGCCGAAGAAAATTTGGAAAAAATAACTTCAGAAATAAGACGTGTTTAGCAACTTCTAAATAAAGTAGACCGAGACTGCCAGTGAATACGTGTCTAAAGATTAACTTAGCCTTGGTATCTTGTTTAATCAACTGCATGATTATAACGTGAACCAAAACGCGGGGGAGTTAACCTAAAATTTCTTTAAGTTTAGCATATTACTTACATTAGCAGCAGGGGTAGCCTACTGTTACCATGCTTCAAAAATCGTCTTGTATATTTGTTGACTATAGAATTTCTCTGCAGACTCCACAGATGACTGGCATGTTTCTATCTGGGTTTTTTTTATTTCCCACGTATCACAAATAACCTTCTGCTAATTGTAGTGAATTTTGTTCTTCTAGGCTTTCCGTAGTTAGGTAGTTGCCTGACTGCGGGAGACTGGAAAGAGTTGCATTATATCAGTTTCTTTTTTAAGAGGCAGAGAATTCATATCTGTAAGTTATAGTACGGTCGGATTTTTAAACGTTTTCCTTTTTTTTTTCTTCTTTTTTTTTCCACCGATTTTCCATCAACGATTGCAGGGACACTGGAAGTACGGGGGACATGAATCTTTGTAGGCATGTAGCCCTAGAACTTTTTGAGCGACTAGAAGCTTTTGGTCCCCAAGGGCCACCCCCCCGCTGTGCTAGTGTCCGTCAAAGAGGGGGAGACTGGCAAAAGTTTTTGCTGAATAACTCAATGAACGTTTCACCCAATGACATGAAATTTTTGTGATATGTCGGTGTTACAGAGACGTATCGACTCAGCCCATAAACACTCATTTGAAGCATAGTGCCACCTAGTGATATGGGTAAATGCAAAAATTGGTATTTTGAGTTGCCAATATCTTGGACCGAGAAGGTGGGAACTGCACAAAATACGTCATGCATGATCACCACAAAGACCTCTAACATCACAGCACATGACATAAAATTTGGTCCATAGGGGGCGCTGTAATTGTAGAAAATGTCATTTTGCCTATTATCTAGAGAATGCTAACGTTAACAACAATTTTTTTTTATCGTGAAATCTATTGACCCTCATGCATTGAAAACAGTGGTCGACGCCCACTTCCAACAAAAACAATTTCCGTGAAATTTTAACATTGCGAAAATGAATCTGAACGAACTCGTCATAGGCCGTTCATTTGAATCTCACCAAATTTCGTATATGTCATCTACAGACAATGCTGACAAAAAGTTATCAAAGGATTTATCTTGAGATAAACCGCTTCGAAGTTACACGTCAATGAACATTTAACACGTAGCTTAAAACTCTTCAAAAGTCCATATCTTGGCTTTTAATTGCTCAAATTTGGTCAAAGTTGAGAACTCATCTCTACACAGATTTCTGTTCATGTGTACTAAATTTTGTGACATTTCGTCATAGGGGGCAATGTTTATCGGCGAAGCTTGGTGTCAAAAAACAGTTTTTGTTAAATAACTCGTCAACAATTTTGCCCAAGACAACAATTTTCTGTTAGTATGTTGGTGTTACAGTGGCGTATCGACCCAGCCGATAAACACTCACTTTAAGCATAGCACCACCTAGTGATAAGGGTAAATGCAAAAATTGAGATTTTGAGTTGCCAATATCTTGGAACGAGAAGGTGGGAACTGCACAAAATACGTCATGCATGATCAGCACAAAGACCTCTAAAATCACAACACGTGCCATACAATTTTGTCCATAGGGGGCGCTGTAATTGCACAAAATGTCATTTTGCCTATTATATAGAGAATGCTAATGTTTACAACCAATTCTTTTTTGTTGTGAAATCTATTGACACTCACGCATTGAAAACAGTGGTCGACGCCCACTTCCAACAAAAACAATTTACGTGAAATTTTAATATTGCGAAAATATTGCGACTTTTTTTTTTTTCTTTTCTTTTTTTTGCCCGATTATCCGTCAATGATTTTCGGGACACTGGAAGTACGGGGGACATGAATCTTTGTAGGCATGTAGCCCTAGAACTTTTTGCGCGACAACAAGCTTTTGGTCCCCAAGGGCCACCCCCCCGCTGTGCCAGTGTCCGTCAAAGAGGGGGAGACCGGCAAAAGTTTTTGCTGAATAACTCAATGACCGTTTCACCCAATGACATGAATTTTTTGTGACACGTCGGTGTTACAGAGACGTATCGACCCAGCCCATAAACACTCATTTGAAATATAGTGCCATCTAGTGATATGGGTAAATGCAAAAATTGGGATTTTGAGTTGCCAATATCTTGGACCGAGAAGGTGGGAACTGCACAAAATACGTCATGCATGATCAGCACAAAGACCTCTAAAATCACAACACGTGCCATACAATTTTGTCCATAGGGCTTTTAATTGTTCAAATTTGGTGAAAGTTCACATGCCGTCTCTAAACAGCTTTCTGTTCATGTGTACTACATTTTGTGACATTTCGTCATAGGGGGCGATGTTTATCTCCGAAGCTAGGTGTAAAAAAAACAGTTTTTGTTAAATACTTATGACCGCCGCTAGCGAAGCTAGCAAAGCTAGCGAAAGTGGTCATTATAGTGTTGTCGCGACTTTTTTCCCTTTTTCTTTTCTGTTTTTTGCCCGATTTTCGGGACACTGGAAGTACGGGGGACACGCATTGAAAACAGTGGTCGACGCCGACTTCCAAAAAAAACAATTTCTGTGAAATTTTAATTTTGCGAAAACGAATCTGAACAAACTCAAAAACAAAACAGTTTTTGTTAAATAACTCGTCAACAATTTTGCCCAAGACAATGATTTTCTGTTAGTATGTCGGTGTTAAAGAGGCGTATCGACCCAGCCCATAAACACTCACTTTAAGCATAGCGCCACCTAGTGATAAGGGTAAATGCAAAAATTGGGATTTTGAGTTGCCAATATCTTGGAACGAGAAGATGGGAACTGCACAAAATACTTCATGCCCAATCAGCACAAAGACCTCTGAAACCACAGCATGTGCCATACAATTGTGACCGGCCACAGCAAAACCGGTCAGAAGTCGGCCAGAGCGAAAAGGAGAAAATCGCGTTTGAAGTTTTTTTTTCAAAATTTGTGATTTTGCGTTTTTTTGCTAAATGTGAGAGTTGAGATCATGAAGAAGCCATTCCATGTTGCAGATAACAGTATTAGTTGCTTTAAAAGCATACATTTTGTCTCTAAAGTTGGCTAGTTTTTAGGAGAGAAACTCGTCTTCCTTGAGGCGTGTGTGAATTACCATAATTACCATACTGACGATACTGGCCATTCACGTGACGATTACAGTGCTCTTTTGTTTGTTTTCCGCCAATCAGCTGTGTGCTGGAAGCAAACCTCGTGGCTACTTAAGCTGCATAAATACATGTGATTTCATTATTGAATGAATGGAGATGGACCAGGCAAACTGCAAGGATTTGACTGTAAATGCTACGTAAGAAGGATTGAGAACTCTGTCCTTATGACACGTTCTTGTAGCCAGAAACTTTCTCTGGAGCTTATGTACAGAATGCGAGCGGATTCACTAGCTGCCGAAAGAGAGTGGCAGGATATGAGAATAATTGGACATCTCGAGGCAAACAGGCGTACAGTAGTTACCTCTGAGATGACTACATCCAGCAAAAAAAAAAAAAACCCGACAAAAAGAAAGTGTCCCCGGACTACGTATTCTATTGGAGGCAATGATGTTTGCAAGCACACGTTTCTCTTTCTTATGGGGTGAGTAAATTAACTCTAAGCTACAACACTTTGACAATGCATAGGCCTAGGCCTACTTTAGGACATGTTTAAGTACTAATTCAACTTTCGTGTGGTTATATTATTTTTGCATGAAAGGGAGACATTTAGTTGGTAGGCAACACTTGTTTAATTGTAAACTTTACCGAAACCGAAAGCCGAAACCTCCCATTACAACATAGTTTCGATGGGCGGTTAATTTGCACACTGGGCCATTAGTTTGTGCTAGGCCTAATTGTATTCTGCATGTTATAACTGTGAGCAATTACGCATGGGCATATGCAAGTGGCCCAAACGTCTGGGCTATAACTCCAAATCTAACGTCTGGGCTGTAACTCCGAAAGTTTTAAAATGCTAGCGACGCCCCTGTTGTATTGTAGCCTAACGATGTTTAATTGTCTTTCAGGCGAGGATGATTTAGATACATGCATTTTATTTTTTGCCAGTATGTATGCTACAGAAAATATATGGCATCATTATGATAGGCTACTTGTTGTATGATGGATGCAATAAGGGAGAGCCGGGGAGAGCGCGGTGTTTGGGTCAGTACAGTTGTAGAGAGCGGGGGCGCAAAACGCAACGCCAAAGGGGCTAGAACCGGCCCTGCGCATGTGTGCGTGTGCATGGAGTCAGGTAAGACACATGCGGGACTTTAAATGCACTTGCAATAACATGCACTTGCATTTAAAATGTCGCTTTATAACATCTTGTCATTTTTTTTTAGACTAAGCCACACCAATCTGCAACGACAACGATTGTCGCTCGACACAAAACAATTGTTACATGGGTGTGTGGCTTTGGCTGAAGCGTTTCCTGAGCGCAAGCAAACCAGCTTGGTGACAAACCTTTTTAGATGGCATACACAAAAGCAAGTTCAAGGATAACCAAGGTTGCAACTTAGTGGTAATACTAGAATTAACCGTACATGTGTCATTTCAACAATGTCAAAACAACACGTAATCTATTTAGCGATCCTATTTTGAGGGTATTAAAAAGTTTAAAATTACTCTGCTACACCAAAGGTCAGAGCACCGCACCCTCGAGCTGATCTGGCCTGATAGTGAGTCTTCATTATAAAACTTAAAAAATCCTACCCCTCTAAAAAAACGACACCACACTGGACGCGCAATAAAGGCGTTAAAGATGTTACTCATAGGCCTACCCCGTGATGTTACCGACATGGCGCGGTCAGATGGAATTACTTGGTAATAATTACTTTACCCCAGGCCACCACATAAAACAAATCCCGTCCGAATACGCCTTATAATTCGCTTCCAGAGTGGCATCGGGGGAAATTACGTAACAAAAAACCCTGATTGTTAGCTTTCCAACTAATATATTTGTTACTCTCTATCATTTTAGATTCCAGATGTAAGCATGTAAAAGGTGTCCCGTATTTTTGGTCCAACCTGTATATCAAAATAGGCTGAGATACATCAAATAAGTTCAGTTCACCCATGTCACTTGAGCCCGCCCATTTTGCACACAATAGAAAATAATGTAACGGCTGCTGTGGCTGCTCTCATTGATCTGCCCGCTACGCCAGATGGGAGAGCGCTGCGGGCACAGTGGTTCTGCACAGATAATATAAAGTATGTCTGAATAGACGAAACTTTCTCTTCAGACAGCATAGTTAAAAGTTGCATTTATCTTAATAAGGAACCATAAAACATGCAAAACGGTGGGTAATTCAGTTTATTAAGAACGTTTTAAAAAGGGAGACTCAGGGATACGTACCCCCTAAGCCGTGAACCGAAATATTCGCAACGGCAATGTATACGAGCTACTACAAATTGTAATACTTTTCGCCCTAAATACATTATACGTCATTTTGCTTACACTAATTATATCTATAAAAATGCCTTCAACAGGCTAGCATTAGAATGTCAGCGTTAGCATATTATAGGCTAACATTCACATTCTAGCGTTGGAACTGAAGCGCTCAACTACCGAACTAAAGCTTGACTGCAACCTTGCCCATACTTTAGAATACATAGTTACTTATCAGTTGACACAGCATAGCCACCAAAACAGCAAAATATATTTTAAACAAAGCAATATACTTACTCATATTTGCATCCAATAACGTAGATAGTTCTGGTGATTTTTCCTGCCGTTCTGCGACTTCGCTGTGACGGTGTAGACTATTGCTCATTGACGGGGGCATTTGCCATTTCGTATTTTTTGTAATTAATATGTGAATAATGACTTTTAGTGAGGTGATGTTTAATGCGTGTACAAACCAATTTTATGTTCATGTATGGGGTCCTTTGTAAGATCTGACAACTCAGGATTCAACAAAAAATGAATATGTTAATATGTACACCCCTCCTTTGCAAAATCGTTTGCCCCTTTCCAACGTTTTCTGGCGCTTGCGGCTGGAATCCATCTTGCGGGTGTGGGCCACATCAGCGTTGTGCCGCAAACAGACCTGATCCACTCTTTTGGCGCTCTCGGCTCAGTTCGGCCTAACGGTATTGGCCCGGTCCTGTAAACAAAATCCCAGGGCTCAGGTCCATGTTACGGATTTGGGCCAAATCAGTGAACTGTCTTAGAAATGTGTTTTCAGACGCTTTGGTTCAGACATGGTAAATGGATCTGGGCCAAATCTGCAGACTGTAACAAAAACAGCACTGCTTGTTAGAGCCAAAAAGTCTATCTGGTTCAGATCTGGCCCATAGCCAGTAACCGAGTGAACCGCTACACGCGGATCTAATGGCTTTCATGCGGATCCGGCCCAGAGGTAATTGTTATCTGGGTTAAGTTGTGCATGCTTTCAAATGGCCACAACTTCTTCATATATTATCCGATTTCCATGTGTAAGGCATCATTGGAAAGTTTAGAACCTACACTTTCAGAATCTGTGAATAACTCAAAATGTGTCTCGGCCGACTTGTGGCCGGTTTTGCTGTGGCCGGTCACAATTTTGTCCATGGGGGCACTGTAATTGCACAAAATGTTATTTTCCCTATTACCTAGAGAATGCTAATGTGTACAACCAATTTTTTTTTTATTGTGAAATCTATTGACGCGCACGCATTGAAAACAGTGGTCGACGCCCACCTCCAACAAAAACAATTTCTGTGAAATTTTAATTTTGCGAAAACGAATCTGAACGAACTCGTCATAGGCCGTTCATGTGAATCTCACCAAATTTCGTATGTCATCTACAGACAATGCTGACAAAAAGTTATCAAAGGATTTATCTTGAGATAAACCGTTTCGAAGTTACACATCAATGAACATTTAACACGTAGCTTAAAATTCTTCAAAAGTCCATATCTTGGCTTTTAATTGCTCAAATTTGGTCAAAGTAGACATGCCATCTACACAGATTTCTGTTCATGTGTACTACATTTTGTGACATTTCGTCATAGGGGGCGATGTTTATCGGCGAAGCTAGGTGCCAAAAACAGTTTTTGTTAAATAACTCGTCAACAATTTTGCCCAAGACAATGATTTTCTGTTAGTATGTCAGTGTTACAGTGGCGTATCGACCTAGCCCATAAACACTCACTTTAAGCATAGCGCCACCTAGTGATAAGGGTAAATGCAAAAATTGAGATTTTGAGTTGCCAATATCTTGGAACAAGAAGGTGGGAACTGCCCAAAATATGTCATGCACGATCAGCACAAAGACCTCTAAAACCACAGCACGTGCCATACAATTTCATCCATAGGGGGCGCTGTAATTGCACAAAATGTCATTTTCCCTATTATCTAGAGAATGCTAATATTTACCACCAATTTTTTTTATTGTGAAATCTATTGATGCACACGCATTGAAAACAGTGGTCGACGCCCACTTCCAACGAAAACAATTTCCGTGAAATTTTAATATTTTCAAAAAAACGAATCTGAACGAACTCGTCATAGGCCGTTCATGTGAATCTCACCAAATTTCGTATATGTCATCTACAGACAATGCTGACAAAAAGTTATCAAAGGATTTATCTTGAGATAAACCGTTTCGAAATTACACATCAATGAACATTTAACACGTAGCTTAAAATTCTTCAAAAGTCCATATCTTGGCTTTTAATTGTTCAAATTTGGTCAAAGTTGACATGCCATCTCTACACAGATTTCTGTTCATGTGTACTAAATTTTGTGACATTTCGTCATAGGGGGCGATGTTTATCGCCGAAGCTAGGTGTCAAAAAACAGTTTTTGTTAAATAATTTGTCAACAATTTTGCCCAAGACAACGGTTTTGCATTAGTATGTCGGTGTTACAGAGGCGTATCGACCCAGCCCATAAACACTCACTTGAAGCATAGCGCCACCTAGTGATATTGGTAAATGCAAAAATTGGGATTTTGAATTGCCAATATCTTGGACTAAGAAAGTTGCAATTGCAATTTTGCGTATTCCTTTCACAAATCACTCCTACACACTATACAAACACACACAATGTCATTCATTCAAAACCTACATCCATGCCCACTTCCAGGAAATCATTTCCACACAAATTCTCACCTCACAACACTGCTCTACCACACACTTATCATACCAATAGTTCCCACATTTCAATACACTGCGGCGGTCATACCATGTACCGATATGTGGTACATCTAGTTTGGCTCATCAAGCAGTTCAAACTAACTGCTGGCTGCAGTTCCCTAGCACTAGGTACAGAAAAAATGGAAGACAGCACGTCAATCTACTAAAGTTGCCAAGCAGTTTGATGCGGCAAAAATATGAAATGTATCCTGAATTTCCCTACATCAAAAGCAACAAGACAACACAAACCAGCATTTCCATAGGGACTTCAACACAGGTGGGAGTACAGTTTGTTTATCGAGGAAGGACCTACCTTAAGACTATAAATATGCAAACTGGTTTGACATATTTTCTGAAACACACAGAGGGTCATTACTTCACTGTGATTCCAGTAAATAGTAAATGCCATGTCCCTTATCTATGTACTTACATTTAAAAATTACATAATTACAGTAATATTTGAAGAAAAACTGTTACAGACTTGTAAATGTATTTTGTAGATTATGCTCTATGAATATAACACAGGATTGCGTTTTGGTTTTAAACTCAACTTGTTCGATGATACACCTATCTATGGAAAAGTATGTGCTTTTGTATGTGTCTGCTACAGCTTTGGTTATATTAACTATGTTTGGAAACATTTTGGTAATAATCTCCATCTGTCATTTCAAGCAACTTCAGACACCAACTAATATTTTTGTTCTTTCTCTTGCTGTGGCTGATTTTCTGATTGGTGTATTTGTAATGCCTTTACATTTAACAACTTTAATCGAATCATGCTCACTGTTTGAGTCAACATTTTGTGCTTGGTACAGTACAATTACATTGCTGTTATCTTTTGTCTCTATATACAATATTTTATGCATTGCTGTTGATCGTTATTTTGCTTTGAGTATGCCATTTGAATATTCCAAGAGGATGTCTGTCAATGTAGCTGTCATTTTGACAGCAAATGTCTGGATTTTGTCCCTACTTTATAACTGGGCACTTCTGTACTTTAATGGTAACTACATCCGCAAGTGTCCAGGTAGATGCCTGCCTTCTGTAAGTGAGACGTGGTCTCAAATCGATCTTGTTCTTTTCTTTATTTTCCCCTTTAATGCCATTGTGATCTTGTACTTCAAAGTATTCCTAATTGCTAGAAGGCATGCAGTTGTAATCAGAGCAACATTCAAAAACAGGAAAAGACTGGAAGACCAGAATAATGCTGACTCTATGGCATCTGAGGGAAAAGCTGCCAGAGTGCTTGGGATTCTTGTTTCAGTTTTTCTAATATGTTTAATACCTTACAATGTCTCCATGCTCCTGACAAATACACTGGATGAATCACACGGTCATGTGGTAGACAACACAGTGACCCTTCTTCTGGCTAACTCTACTATTAATCCCATTATTTATGCTCTGTTCTATCCTTGGTTTCGAAGCAGTATGAAAGTGATTTTAACATTCAGAATTTGTAATTCTTACTCAAGCGGCCACATTCTAGGCTAAATAATGACATGGTCTTTGAAAAATGACTATGTGTTATGTCACAGAGGGTTTGTCCAGTTCTCTTACACAGCCTATGTTCCCACCCCTCACTGATAAATGTGCTTTTACAGGTCTCCAGAGTTTCTGCTTGACCTCTGCAGCTACTGTTGTACAAGGCCAGGATTTTAAACATTAAACATTTTGAACTTTTCAGTCTCCTTGTTTACCAGTCCACAATACAATTCAGTAGAGAGACTAGCAATTGTCTAGCAATATTTTGGGATGGCAGAATTTTCCCTTTCAAGTATTAATGTGTAGGTCAGGATTTTTAAAGATCTGCATCCACATGACCAAATGACCTAAACCTGGCTTGATCCAAGGTTTATACATACATATGTACTGTATACTGTGCTGTACTAACTACATGGTATGACCGCCGCAGTATATTGAAATGTGGGAACTGTTGCATGATTAGTGTGTGGTAGAGCAGTGTTGTGAGATGAGAATTTCTGTGGAAATGATTTCCTGGAAGTGGGCATGGATTTGGGTTTTGAATGAATTTCGTACAATTACAGCGCCCCCTATGGACCAAATTGTATGGCACGTGCTGCGGTTTTAGAGGTCTTTGTGCTGATCGTGCATGACGTATTTTGTGCAGTTCCCACCTTCTCGGTCCAAGATATTGGCAGTTCAAAATCCCAATGTTTGCATTTACCCTTATCACTAGGTGGCGCTATGCTTCAAGTGAGTGTTTATGGGCTGGGTCGATACGCCTCTGTAACACCAGCATACTAACACAAAATCGTTGACTTGGGCAAAATTGTTGCCGAGTTATTTAACAAAAACTGCTTTTCAACACCTAGCTTCGCCAATAAACATCGCCCCCTATGACGAAATGTCACAAAATTTCGTACACATGAAAAGAAAGCTGTTTAGAGATGGCATGTCAACTTTGACCAAATTTGAGGAGTTAAAAGCCAAGATATGGACTTTTGAAGAATTTTAAGCTACGTGTTATTGATTCATTGACGTGTAACTTCGAAACGGTTTATCTCAAGATAAATCCTTTGATAACTTTTTGTCAGCATTGTGTGTAGATGGCATATATCAACTTTGGTGAGATTCACAAGATTTGCCTATGACGAGTTCGTTCAGATTCGCTTTCGCAATATTAAAATTTCACGGAAATTGTTCTCGTTGGAAGTGGGCGGCGACCAGTGTTTTAGATGCGTGAGGGTCAATAGATTTCACGATAAAAAAAAATTGTTGTAAACATTAGCATTCTCTAGATAATAGGCAAAATGACATTTTGTACAATTACAGCGCCCCCCTTTGGACCAAATTGTATGGCACATCCTGTGGTTTTAGAAGTCTTTGTGCTGATCATGCATGACGTATTTTGTGCAGTTCCCACCTTCTCGGTCCAAGATACTTGAAACTCAAAATCCCAGTTTTTGCATTTTCTCTTATCACTAGATGGCGCTATGCTTCAAGTGAGTGTTTATGGGCTGGGTCAATACGCCTCTGTAACACCGACATACTAACACAAAATCATTGTCTTGGGCAAAATTGTTGACGAGTTATTTAACAAAAACTGTTTTTTGACACCTAGCTTCGCCAATCTTGGCCAAATTGGAGCTATTTAAAGCCAAGATATGGACTTTTGAAGAATTTTAAGTTAGGTGTTAAATGTTCATTGACGTGTAACTTCGAAACGGTTTATCTCACGATAAATCCTTTGATAACTTTGTCTAGATAATAGGCAAAATGACATTTTCTACAATTACAGTGCCCCCTATGGACCAAATTTTATGGCATGTGTTGTGGTGTTGCATGATGGATTTTGCGCAGTTTCCACCTTCTCGGTCCAAGATATTGGTAACTCAAATTCCCAATTTTTGCATTTACCCAGATCACTAGGTGGCGCTATGCTTCAAGTGAGTATTTATGGGCTGCGTCGATACGTCTCTGTAACACCGACCTATCACAAAAAATTCATGTTGTTCGTTGAAACGTTTATCGAGTTATTCAGCGAACTTTTGCCAGTCTCCCCCTCTTTGACGGACACTGGCACAGCGGGGGTGGTGGGGGGGGGGTGGGGGGGGGGTGGGGGTTGGGTGGCCCTTGGGGGCCAAAAGCTTCTAGTTGCTCAAAAAGTTCTAGCGTTACATGCCTACAAAGACTCATGTCCCCCAGACTTCCAGTGTCCCGGCAATCGTTGACGGACATTCACTGAAAAAAAAGAAAAAAAAAAGGGAAAAAAGTCGCGACAACTATATAATTGCCGCTTTCGCTAGCTTCGCTAGCGGCGGTCATAACTACTATACAATACTAATACTACTAGTGTACATAAGCCATTTAAATCTCTCTCTCTCTCTCTCTCTCTTTCACACACACACACATGCACACACACCCACACACACACACAAACACACACTAGTACATAGTTGCCAAAACTACAACATCTGTCACCTGGCTAAGAGAATTTTTCATTATGACCACCGCTAGCAAAGCTAGCAAAAGCGGTCATTATAGAGTTGCCGCAACTTTTTTCCCTTTTTTTTTTTTTTTTTCCAGTGAATGTCCGTCAACGATTCCCGGGACACTGAAACTGGGGGGGGGGCATGAATCTTTGTAGGCATGTAGCCCTAGAACTTTTCGAGCGACTAGAAGCTTTTGGTCCCCCAGGGCCACCCCCCCCCCCCCCGCTGTGCCAGCGTACGTCAAAGAGGGGGAGACCGGCAAAAGTTTTTGCAATAGCTCAGTGAACGTTTCACCCAACGACATAAAATTTTTGGGATATGTCGGTCTTACAGAGATGTATCGACCCAGCCAATAAACGCTCACTTGAAGCATAGCGCCACCTAGTGATATGGGTAAAATTTCCGTGAAATTTTAATATTGCGAAAACTAATCTGAACGAACTCGTCATAGGCCGTTCATGTGAATCTCACCAAATTAGGTATATGTCATCTACAGACAATGCTGACAAAAAGTTATCAAAGGATTTGTCTTCAGATAAACTGTTCCGAAGTTACACGTCAATGAACATTTAACACGTAGCTTAAAATTCTTCAAATGGCCGTATCTTGGCTTTTAATTGCTCAAATTTGGTCAAAGTTGACATGCCATCTCTAAACAGTTTTCTTTTCATGTGTACTAAATTTTGTGACAGTTCGTCATAGGGGGCGATGTTTATTGGTGTCAAAAAACAGTTTTTGTTAAAAAACTTGTCAACAATTTTGCCCAAGACAACGATTTTGTGTTAGTATGTCGGTGTTACAGAGATGTATCGACCCAGCCCATAAACTCTCACTTGAAGCATAGCGCCACCTAGTGATATGGGTAAATGCAAAAATTGGGATTTTGAGTTGCCAATATCTTGGACCAAGAAGGTGGGAACTGCGCAAAATACGTCATGCACGATCACCACAAAGACCTCTAACACCACAGAACATGCCATAAAATTTGGTCTATAGGGGGCGCTGTAATTGTAGAAAATGTCATTTTGCCTATTATCTAGAGAATGCTTACGTTTACAACAATTTTTTTTTTATCGTGAAATCTATTGACGCTCACGCATTGAAAACACTGGTCAACGCCCACTTCCAGTGAGTGTTTATGGGCTGGGTCGATACCATAGACAGTAGAAGAGAATGGACTGAGGGATGGCGTCGTTTTCAATGGGAGTCGTTGAAGCACGAGTTTGAGATTTTTAATTGGTCACAAGGCAACTGCGCAAGCGCGGGGTGACGTACGGTCACGTCGGCCAGCGAACCCAAATACTATAAATTGAGTGGTAGATAATCAATCACAAATCATACAGCGAACGATAATTTTCTTAATAAGTATTCTTCTACCGTTGTAGCTGCAATCACTTAGTGGAATGGGGGGCTAATATTGTATGTGGGGACTTGATTCTTCGTCAACTAACTTTGGTTCCAGGCAGTCTTGCAAGCCAGCATGTCAAGGGAGCTAGCTAGTCAGCATGTAAACTACAAGCTATAGCGTGTAGCTTAGCTTAGCAGTCTTTCTCAATTCACTTGCATCGAATAGTAAAATCCATAAAGATAGCGATTCTGCTTACAAACAAATACCAAGTTCTACGCTTATTTTTGGGAAAATAGTGATGTAAATGTTTCCCCAACATGAATAGAAAAGTAAACGAGCATCACTGTAGCTACAGCTTGTTATCCAACCAGTACGGTAAATTTTCTCCTGTGCGACAGAAACTCACTAGCTGTCGCATGATTTATGGCGTCATTTTTAGCATAATTTCAGATAAACGTTTCTTACAAGGCAATAACATGACAGATTTCTGATCGAAGCAAATATGTTTTGCTGTGCCCTCTCCGGTTTACAACAATGCCAATATCAAGGTACGGATGGCTTCTCATGTAAAGTTGTTTGATTTCAAAGTGACGCTAAAATGAATGGAAGTCAACGGAATGCTACAAGCTATTGGTCATTTTCCGGGTTGAGATTTCCCCATGGGTGCTTCAACTTCCGGATATATTCCTACCCCCTTGGTCGATACGCCTCTGTAACACCGACATACTAACACAAAATAGTTGTCTTGGGCAAAATAGATGTCTTGGGCAAAAAAACAACACCTAGTTTTGATGATAAACATCGCCCCCTATGACGAAATGTCACAAAATTTAGTACACATGAAAAGAAAGCTGTTTAGAGTTGGCATGTCAACTTTGACCAAATTTTAACAATTATAAGCCAAGATATGGACTTTTAAAGAATTTTAAGCTACGTGGTAAATATTCATTGACATGTAACTTCGAAACGGTTTATCTCAAGATAAATCCTTTGATAACTTTTTGTCAGCATTGTCTGTAGATGACATATACCAAATTTGGATATCGATGAGGATATCGTGCCTCCGTCTCCTGTACCATCGCTGAGACGCAGTTCTCGTCTCTCATCCCGGGCTTCCTGGGCCTCCAGGTCTACCGAAGACATACGTTTGTTCCTCGAGGATCGCAACATCCCAGTCTCGAGCGGTATGTCTAGGGAGGGCTTGATCCAGGTTGCCGCTTCCCTGGCGGGTAACGATCCCGTCCCTCCATCCGGGACTGTCCAGTCCGCACCGGACCCCCGTCAGGCTCCCGCTCCTCGTCCGCCAGCAGGAAGGAAGAGGGCGCGGAAGTCGTCTTTTTCTATAACGATGTCATGGACTCTTCCGATTCCCTCCAATTGTTTACAGACGCTGCTCCGTCTGTGGGTTTCGGGGGTTATTTTCGGGGTCAGTGGTTTGCCGATGTCTGGCCCGCAGGGCTCGGGGCTTCTGCCCCTGGAACTAATTCCATTGCCCTGTTCGAAATCTATCCAATAGTGGTGGCAAGCGTTTTGTGGGGTAAGGCTTGGTCTCGCAAAAAGATAACCATGTTTTGCGATAATGAGGCGGTCGTAGCCATTATTAATAAAGGTCGTTCGTCTTGTCTATCCATTATGTCGCTACTTAGACGCTTGACTTGGCAGTCAGTAATGTTTAATTTTATGGTTCAGGCTAAATTTATTCCAGGCCGCCGTAATACCATCGCTGACTCTCTCTCCCGTTTTCGTTTCCAGGAGTTCAGACGCCTCTGCCCTTCCGCCAACCGGGATCCGTCGCCATGCCCGGCCTTATGGGAATTAATGTTGGATTAACGGCGTTTCCACCTGTCATGCGCGACTCCATCGCCCACTATATGAGCAAAGGCTTGGCGGCTTCTACCCTTAAAGCTTATAGTTCGTCTTGGTCTCTTTTCACCCTGTTCTGTTTTTCACAAAATGTATCTGTTTTCCCTGTTCTCATTTCAACCGTCTGTGCTTTTTTGGTTTTTCAATTTGAATCTCGTCACCTCACAATTTCCTCTCTACGTCGGATGCTGGCTGGGATCCAGTTTTATGTCCGCTGCTACGACCCTGGTTTTTCTAGTCTATTTTCTCATCCTTCTATACGCCTCCTTTTGAAGGGGATAGCAAAATCTCTCCCTAAACCGTCGGATACTCGTCTTCCCATTACCAATGACATTTTGCATAAGCTCGTTCTTGCACTGCATGGTGGTTTGTTTTCCCTTTACTATAACAGTCTCCTCGAGGCTGCGTTTCTTATGGCTTTTTACGGGTTTATGCGACCGAGGGAATTTACTTCACTGGCTTTCGATTCTTCTAGGGGTTTATGCTTCTCCGATGTGCAGGTTTCTCCCAATTTCTTTTCTATCTTTCTTAGGCACTCAAAAACAGATACTGTCGGTAAGGGAGTTACTATTAGTATTTCTAAGCTCAATTCTCCTTTTTGCCCTCACGCGTCTATGCTTCGTTATCTTGCTATGCGCCCACGTACTTTGCCCTGTTTTCCCTTGTTTCTCTTGTCGAATTATCTGCCTATGACTAAGGAGTGGTTCAGGGAGCACTTGGGTTTGGTGGTGGAGAAATGTGCCCTGTCTCATTGGGTGTACACGGGTCACTCCTTTCGCATTGGCGCCGCCACGACCGCTGCAGACAGAGGAATGCCTGACTCCTCGATTAAGCAGCTGGGTAGATGGACTTTGTCAGCCTTTGAGGTCTACGTCAGGCCTGATTCCAAATCGATTTTGAAGGCGCAACTCTCGCTCTCTCATGGCAATTAAGGTATTTACATTTTGCAACTACTGGTGGTGGTGTCAGTCTATGCAGACTGAAACGTACTCATGCTATGCGCTCCGAGAAAGACGTTCTGTTCGCACTGTTTGCAGCGCTCTCTAGTGCATATTGCCGTTGTGTATAAAATGCGCTGTACAAATAACTTGCCTCGCCCTGCTTTGCCATATGAACTCGTACTCGATTATCGCCCTTAGGATAGCTATTCTGGGGCAGTTTGCATGGCATCGTCTTATTTACTGTCCGCGAGAGCTACAGTAAGACTTAAGTATAGCTGGGGCTTATATGTGTGTCTATCGCTGCGCTCTGAGATAGCCGTTCTCTGGAGCTTATATGTGTGTCCACGTCGCGCTCTGGGATAGCAGTTCTCTGGAGCTTCTATGTTTGTCCCTGTCACGCCCTGAGATAGCCGTTCTCTGGAGCTTTTATGTATGTCTTTGTCGCGCTCCGTGATGAGATAGCTGTTCCCAGACCATATATGTGTGTCCATGTCGCGCTCTGAGATAGCCGTTCTCTGGAGCTTATATGTTTGTCCGCGTTGCGCTCTGGGATAGCAGTTCTCTGGAGCTTCTATGTTTGTCCCAGTCGCGCCCTGAGATAGCCGTTCTCTGGAGCTTTTATGTATGTCCTTGTTGCGCTCCGTGATGAGATAGCTGTTCCCAGAGCTTATATGTGTGTCCATGTCGCACTCTGAGATAGCCGTTCTCTGGAGCTTATATGCGTGTCCACGTCGCGCTCTGGGTTAGCAGTTCTCTGGAGCTTCTATGTTTGTCCCAGTCGTGCCCTGAGATAGCCGTTCTCTGGAGCTTTTATGTATGTCCTTGTCGCGCTCCGTGATGAGATAACTGTTCCCAGAGCTTATATGTATGTCCATGTTGCGCTCTGAGATAGCCGTTCTCTGGAGCTTATATGCGTGTCCACGTCGCGCTCTGGGTTAGCAGTTCTCTGGAGCTTCTATGTTTGTCCCAGTCGTGCCCTGAGATAGCCGTTCTCTGGAGCTTTTATGTATGTCCTTGTCGCGCTCCGTGATGAGATAACTGTTTCCAGAGCTTATATGTATGTCCATGTTGCGCTCTGAGATAGCCGTTCTCTGGAGCTTACATGTGTGTCCTCGTCGCGCTCCGGGATGGCCGTTCTCTGGAGCTTTTATGTCTGTCCTTGTCGTGCTCTGAGATAGCAGTTCTCTGGAGCTTTTACGTATGTCCATGTCGCGCTCCAAGTTGAGATAGCTGTTCCCGGAGCTTATATGTGTATCTACGTCGCGCTCCAAGATAGCCGTTCTCTGGAGCTTATATGAGTGTTCACGTCGCGTTCTGGGATAGCAGTTCTCTGGAGCTTTTATGTTTGTCCTTGTCACGCCCTGAGATAGCCGTTCTCTGGAGCTTTTATGTATGTCCTTGTCGCGCTCCGTGATGAGATAGCTGTTCCCAGAGCTTATATGTGTGTCCATGTCGCGCTCCGAGATAGCCGTTCTCTGGGGCTTATATATGTGTGTCCCTGTCTGGCTCTGAGCCTCTATAAGATTTCAAAGTAGCTCTTTACAAGGGCTGATCCATTTGACTTATGTGCCTGCCATGCGTGTTGCCTCAATCATAACTGTCCTCTGGGGGCGATTTAATGCGTCTTCATTGTGATGTCTGCAGGAAAATGTTGTCGTAAGTACCAGCGCTGTTTAGTTCTACGTGTTTTTTCTGCTTATTATTATTATTTCTTTTCTCTGCTACAGGTGGGTTCCGGTCATAACTTCACGGTGGGTCTAGTGTCTTTCTGCTTTACTGTTATCATCTTTGGGGGTAAGTTTTAATTCACACGGTGGGTATTAAAACTTATAAATGATTTACCTTGTTTTTGGGGGAAAAGTTCTGAGTTCTGCTAAATAGCAACAGCTGGTTCTGCCGGATCCAACGATGCAAGACCCAGGCCGATGACTGGACCTACGCCAAAGAATATCTACTGTGTAATTAATGTTCAGTTGTTTATTTTGTCTATATAAAAATGCTTTAATTGAAAATCTTATTCTCTGAGTCTTTCTGGCCGAAATGATAGCCTGCGAAAGTTCTGCCAGGAAGACGACAGCGGCTGGGACGGGTGCAGTCTCCAAGCAATCAGCGGCCGCCACCTGCTTTATAATGACTTGTCTAACTTACCTTTTCCGCTGCTTCAGTTGCCGACGTTTCGACGCTCCCTCCTCCATCCCCACCACCACCAGTTTGGTCCCGGTCCATTCGCCTCGGGGGAAAAGTTCTGAGTTCTGCTAAATAGCAACAGCTGGTTCTGCCGGATCCAACGATGCAAGACCCAGGCTGATGACCGGACCTACGCCAAAGAATATCTACTGTCTAATTAATGTTCAGTTGTTTATTTTGTCTATATAAAAATGCTTTAATTGAAAATCTTATTCTCTGAGTCTTTCTGGCCGAAATTGTTTTCGTTGGAAGTGGGCGTCAACCAGTGCTTTTAATGGGTGAGGGTTAATAGATTTCACGATAAAAACAAATTGGTTGTAAACATTAGCATTCCCTAGATAATAGGCAAAATGACATTTTGTACAATTACAGTGCCCCCTATGGACCAAATTTTATGGCATGTGCTGTTAGAGGTCTTTGTGCTGATCGTGCTTGACGTATTTTGTGCAGTTCTCACCTTCTCGGTCCAAGATATTGGCAACTCAAAATCCCAGTTTTTGCATTTACCCATATGACTAGGTGGCACAATGTTTTAAGTGAGTGTTTATGGGCTGGATCGATACGCCTGTGTTACACCGACATATCACAAAATTTTCATGTTCTTGGGTGAAATGTTCATTGAGTTATTCAGCAAAAACTTTTTTGGGCATCTCCCGCTCTTTAATGGACACTGGCACAAAACCTTTTAGTCGCTCGAAAAGTTCTAGGGCTACATGCCTTCAAACATTCATGTCCCCTAGACTTCCAGTGTCCCGGCAATCATTGATGGACATTCACTAAAAAAAAAAAGAAAAAAAAAATGGAAAAACTATACACTATAAACACTATAATAATAACTCCTATACACTACAGAAACACACACAAAGTCATTCATTCAAAACCCACATTCATGCCCACTTCCAGGAAATTATTTCCAGACAAATTCTCACCTCACAACACTGTTCTACCACACACTAATCATACCAACAGTTCACACATTTCAATACACTGTGGTGGTCATACCATATACCGCTATGTGGTACATGTAGTTTTTGTAAACGGCATGCTATTTGGATACTCTCGATTCCAACAAGTATTGTAAGATAGTGCTGTGAGTGCCAGACTGAGACTAAGTGTGAAACTGGTTTCCCAAAGCCTTCTTAATGCTACGTCGTTCTTAAATTGTATCTTAATCTCTGTCTTAAGGCGATGGTACAATTCCTGTATATCTATCAAAGAGAGGCTGGAGCACTCTTAGGGCTCATAGGGCAACACTCTGCGTATACAGCGTGTAGACAGCAAGTGCCCATTTTCTGTCCATATTCATTTAGAATGCATGTTAACAGATTAGACCATTCTACCACGCATGATCTGAGCGTAGTCTGTCCTTGACACTGTCCAGTCAAACATGTTCTACAAGTGAGAGATCAATGGGGCTATGTGCACTTAAAGACACTGGCCATGTGCATTTAAAGACGGGGATGGCAGCTGAATTCCCACTCATGCGCTGTACACGCAGGAAATGCAAATACACTCACAAATACGCTCACAGGCTGTACCAAGTGGGTAGGAGCACAGGCGGAAGTTGAAGCACCCATGGGGAAATCCAAAACCGGAAAGGGCCCAATAGCCTTTAGCATCCCATTCACTTCCATTCATTTTAGCGTCACTTTGAAATCAAACTAGATGTACCGCATAGCGGTACATGGTATGACCGCCGCAGTATATTGAAATGTGGGAACTGTTGGTGTGGTGAGTGTGTGGTAGAGCAGTGTTGTGAGGTGAGAATTTCTGTGGAAATGATTTCCTGGAAGTGGGCATGGATGTGGGTTTTGAATGTGTTGTCACAGGAAGCAGACAGACGGATACGGACCCAATAGCGAAACTTCACAATAGACTTTATTAAAGGGTTCGGGGAAAACGGGGAGAAAGTCAAAAGCCCAGTAGGGCGGAAAAGTCACTGGCGAATCGCTCGCCGAGGCACCCAGGCAGACGGGCAGGGACAGGCCCGCGTCCGGGTCCTTGATGAGACGAGCCAAGTAGTGGACGAGCTGTGGTCGGTACCGGGGACAGGAGAGCCGAGCAGAGGCGAGGGCGAGCAGAGGTTGATACCGGAGGGCTGGAGAACCAGGGAAAGCCAGGGACGGACCGGGGTCGAAGCCAGGAGCAGGTGAGCCAGCCGGGCAGGAGTCGTTACCGGGGCAGTAGAGCAGAGCAGAGTCGTGGGCAGGCAGAGGTCGAAGCCAAGGGCAGGGGCGTAGAGCACAGTCAGGGACAGGCGGAGGTTCGGTACCGGAGGACTGAAGAGCCAGGGAGAGCCAGGGATGGACCGGGGTCGAAACCAAGGGCTGGAGAGTCAGGCAGAGTCAGGCAGGCAGGAGATGGCACCGGAGGACTGGAGAAGCTGACAGACAGACAGGGGAGACACAGGCACAGACGGGAGACGAGCAAACACCAGGAATAACAGCCAAAACAGACGTGAAGGAGTCAGGAGTCAAGATAGCTTGCCGAGGAGTACACCGTGGTTCGCAGACGGACTGACAAGGAGTGAGTGAGAGAGGCGAGTATAAGTAGTGGAAACCCCGGGAACTAAACGAGCGTGAACGAGGAGTGCAGGTGAGTAGAATGATTGAATAAACTCGTGATTGTCACAAACCAGGAAGTGCAGGTGAGACGGATGATTACAGCGATCGTGAAGCAAGGAGGGCGAGTGAGAGAGATAATCTAATGAGGGTCTAAACAAGGAAGTACAGGTGCAGTGAATGAACAGACAACGCGGGGAAGGAGTAGTACAACACGGTAGAGTGAACCTAATAGACTAACAGGTGGGTAACAATGAAAAAACACACACGAAAAAACCCAAGCCCAGAGCGACACCGTGACATGTGTAGTGTGTAGGAGTGATTTGTGAAGGCAAGGAATTGGCAAAATGAGATTTTGTACAATTACAGCGCCCCCTATTGACCAAATTTTATGGCATGTTCTGTGGTGTTAGAGGTCTTTGTGGTGATCGTGCATGATGTATTTTGTGCAGTTCCCACCTTCTCGGTCCAAGATATTGGCAACTCAAAATCCCAATTTTTGCATTTACCTATATCACTAGGTGGCACTATGCTTCAAGTGAGAGTTTATGGGCTGGGTCGATACATCTCTGTAACACCGACATACTAACACAAAATCGTTGTCTTGGGCAAAATTGTTGACGAGTTATTTAACAAAAACTGTTTTTCAACACCTAGCTTCGGCGATAAACATCACCCCCTATGACGAAATGTCACAAAATTTCGTACACATGAAAAGAAAGCTGTTTAGAGATGGCATGTCAACTTTGACCAAATTTGAGCAAATAAAAGCCAAGATATGGACTTTTGGAGAATTTAAGCTACGTGTTAAATATTCATTGACATGTAACTCCGAAGCGGTTTGTCTCAAGATGAATCCTTTGATAACTTTTTGTCAGCATTTTCTGTAGATGGCATATACCAACTTTGGTAAGATTCACATGAACGGCCTATGACGAGTTCGTTCAGATTCGTTTTCGCAATGTTAAAATTTCACGGAAATTGTTCTCATTGGAAGTGGGCGTCGACCAGTGTTTTCAATGCGTGAGGGTCAATAGATTTCACAATAAAAAAAAAATTGTTGTAAACATAAGCATTCTCTAGATAAAAGGCAAAATGACATTTTGTACAATTACAGTGCCCCCTATTGACCAAACTGTATGGCACATGCTGTGGTTAAAGAGGTCTTTGTGCTGATCGTGCATGACGTATTTTGCGCAGTTCCCTCCTTCTCGGTCCAAGATATTGGCAACTCAATATCCCAAATTTTGCATTTACCCATATCACTAGGTGGCGCTATGCTTCAAGTGAGCGTTTATTGGCTGGGTCGATACATCTCTGTAACACCAACATATCCCAAAATTTTTATGTTGTTGGGTGAAACATTCACTGAGCTATTCAGCAAAAACTTTTGCCGGTCTCCCCCTCTTTGACGTATGCTGGCACAGCGGGGGGGGGGTGGCCCTGGGGGACCAAAAGCTTCTAGTCGCTCGAAAATTTCTAGTGCTACATGCCTACAAAGATTCATGTCCCCCCGATTTTCAGTGTCCTGGGAATCATTGACGGACATTCACTGAAAAAAAAGAAAAAAAAAGGAAAAAAGTCGCGGGAACTCTATAATGACCGCTTTCGCTAGCTTCGCTAGCGGCGGTCATAATAATCCCGATTGAAACTCCGGCTCGTAGTCTATGTGAGCATTTATGTAGATATTTGCTTCCACATGACTTCAGGGACAGTCAGGGCGATTTCCTATAGCCTAATTTATATTACTTAGAACAGTAGGCTACTCTTGAGACGTGCATAGTACAACTCATCTGTGTTCATATCCAGAGGTCAGCGTCATTTAATAAACAATGTTAGAGTTTATTTAATCACTGAAATTTCTTGCAAATCTGTCACTACATTGCAAATGAACACTAAGCCAGCAGTATATAGGGTGCAGTGATACTTTACACCATTAGATTTATTCAGTGTTTATTGTTTATTTCCTAGTATGCAGTTATTCCCGACATCATGTGAAATAGCCTATTAATAGGCTATAAATAATCGCTACATAATTAGTCATCTTTGATAAATTTCGTTCACAGGGGTCATAGCCTACTTCGAATGGTTTCTCTCTGCTTCCGACAATAAACGAGGCTGTCCGAACACATCTGATAAAATAGTAGTTCAAAAGAATGTGAATAGACAACACATAAATGCAGACAGGCAAAATGAATAATCATTTTGTGCAGTGAAGTGTTTATTGTGAGTTATTATAACAGAACATTTTACCCTGTGAGTGTCCACAAACACAATTAACCATTCTGTGCAGTGGGATATTTTTAGGATTCATTATGAGAAAATGTATTTCCCTACATACACAAGCCTCATACAGCAACAGGCCATATTGCTTATTACAATAACAAAGAGTCCCACTCAACCAACATTCCCAAAAGGCCATTCAAATGGCCTGTAGAATGTAAATCCTGAAGGAAAACACTATAAATATCGTATGAATCTTACAGTTGTCAGACTGCCTCTACGACATCTACTCAACTGTTTTGTGTGGACAAGATCTAGGTTCACCCTTGGGACCTCAAATATATTCAAAGATATACTTTTTTACATATCGGAATAAGCTCCTGAATCAATGGTGGTGGATGAGTTTAACGCCACTGCTGATTGCTTTTCGCCATTGAACTTATCCTGTTCAAAAATATATACTTCTACAGTTGTGTATGTTTTACTATATGTGGCTGCAACAGCTGTGATTTTACTAACTGTGGGTGGAAATCTTTTGGTAATAATCGCTGTTTGCCATTTCAGACAGCTTCATACACCAACCAATATTCTTATTCTCTCACTTGCACTGTCTGATTTTCTGGTTGGTATATTTGTGATGCCTGTACATTTATTCACATTGATCGAACCATGTATACTGTTTGGGTCAACATTTTGTTCTTTGCATAATACAGTTGTTTTCCATCTAACACTGGTATCCATATACAATGTTGCTTTAATTGCTGTGGATCGTTATTCTGCCTTGAGTATGCCATTTATATATTCCAAGAGGGTTTCAGTCTGTTTAGCTATTATTTTTACAGCACACATCTGGATATTGTCTCTGCTTTACAATTGTGCACTTCTTTACTTCAGTAACTATTTCATTAACAAATGTCCTGGAAGATGCCTTCCCTACCCAGATGATACATGGTCCACTATTGATCTTTCTGTTGCCTTCATTGTACCATGTGCTATTATTGTAATTACATACTCAAAAGTCTTCTTCATTGCTAGAAGACACGCAGTGGCAATCAGAGCCACATTCAAACACAAAAAAAGAATGCATGACCAGAATAATGCTGACTCAATGAAATCAGAGAGAAAAGCTGCCAGAGTTCTTGGTATTCTTGTGTCAGTTTTCCTAGTATGTTTAATACCCTTAAATATCTGCACTTTTCTCATAGATGAATTGGGTAAATCATTTGATTATGTAATGAATAACATGTTAACCCTCCTTTTCCTGAATTCCACCATAAATCCTATTATTTATGCTCTGTTCTATCCTTGGTTTCAGTACAGCATAAAACTAATTTTAACACGCAGGATATGTAGAGTTGACTCCTCTCTCATAAATGTCCTCTCACGAGGTTCCTGAGTTTATTCTTTGGCATCTACAGCTTACTGTCAGACAGGATTGCACATTAAACATTTTTAAACATCTCAGACTTTCTCATCAATTTCAAAATAAAACTAATGGTAAATTAAGTCAAATCTATATTTTGGCATTTTGCTCATTTTATCATCACTTTTGTCATCACTGGTTTTGTCTTCACATTTATTGTAGTCACTCAAGTGTTTACTTGTTATAGCTATTCTATAAAACTTGTAAACACAGGAGCACCACTTTCAAGACTGAAAACATGTAAAACTGTGATTACATTTTATATAGCTATAATTCACAAGTAGATATGGTCATGTGGTAGTAGTAAAGTGGTTAGAGCCACTATTTTGAACAGGACCAACTGAAGTTTGATTTCCCAATCACCTACAACCATAATTCGCTTGAGTAAAATCTGTTGTTAAGTGCTGGCCATCTTGTTGTCCTTATTTCAAGGAACAACTGCATTTATACTGCAATTTTGCTGTAATGTGGGTCTTGCTCTGATGTGGGTACTACTTAAATTTTTAACCTGAAGAATGGGCCTATAGACATTCAGGGGTTAGCATAAACGCTAACTGACAGTCAAAGAGAGAAAATATCCACCAATCTGCTCAAGACAAAAAGCCTTCATATTGTTTGGATTCATAATCTTTACAATCCCCTTACTTTGTCCACAGGTGAAGATTAATTTAGTTTGTTTGCAACTTCCAAGCTAACTATAAATGAAAATGAATGTAACACATTTATGTATGGTCTTTCATTTCTTCTTTCATTTCTTTATTCATTCATGAGTGGTACTTTGCCCTGGTTATGGTTTTGTAACAGAGTTTCATTTCATAATAGAGTTTCAT
The DNA here is from genome assembly GCA_027475355.1 of Coilia nasus. Taxonomy (NCBI): domain Eukaryota; kingdom Metazoa; phylum Chordata; class Actinopteri; order Clupeiformes; family Engraulidae; genus Coilia; species Coilia nasus. The sequence goes on along the minus strand of CM050219.1, from coordinate 2,102,008 downwards.
ATACAAAAATGCACATCATGGTTGATATTAAATTGTCCAAAATTGCCACCAGTTGCAGCTTGCCCATCCTCCTCCTCAATTCTGCCACATTTGTGCTAAGCCACTGCATTGCTGTTTTACATCAGGAAATGTCTACCTCCCAGCCAAAGGTACCATTAAGATTGACCTGAGAAAGATACAGTGATAAGATTTTTAAGATATTCAGATTTCAATGGTGGTCAAACCTAGCCTGGTAAACCAGCCCCTTGTACTTGAGGGTCTGACTTAGGTTCCATTGACATAGTTGCTTAACCAATCAGCGAACAGAGGGAGTGTTTATTAGCGACATTTGAATTGTAGTACGTAACCAGGCTTATAGCCAGGCCAACTGCATACATTACGTCCAGACGTTAACGATTGGGTAAAGGCAGATCCAATCATTTTAAACTTTAGCAGAATCTACACTTGTAGGAAGAAAACATTTCTCAATACAGCACAGCCAGACCCTTTGTACAAAATGAAATGAAGTTTCATGAAAGATCATCCGGCACATTGTCCAGAGTCGAGTCAATTGGCTGGCTATCACTTATGTCAACAACATATTTTTTTAACATTGCAATCAATCCCAAATAAACTAAAACATATCTGAGAATAAAATTTAAGTGATAGATGTACAAACTTGCCATCCTCCATTTTCACATGACATGTTACATGCCATTTAGCTGACCCTTCGGTCCAGAGTGACTTATAGTGAACTAGGTACAGGGACAGCCAACCTGGAGCAATATGGGGTTATATGCCTTGCTAAAGGCCACCTTAGGCATGAGGGGATGAGGGTGCAGGAGAGTGCTGTTTTTTACTTCCATACCCCCATTTTTTCTGCTGGGACAGGAAAGACCAACTCTGTACCCAACACTTGGCATGAATTGCATATATGCCCTATCAATATGGGACTTCGTATCAACTACGCTACCTTTCTGGGTGACTGGTTAGTCCCAACAGATTCAGAAGCATTATTAGACCACTACTGAGCAGTAACACACACTCTGACTGCACGTAATCCGGGGCTACTGGAACCAAAAGGTGACAAGTCTGATGGATGCCATCTAGCACAGCTTGGCGTTAGAACATTAGTAATCCTCCCACCACCTCAAAAGCATATGCTAATGTCTAAGACAGCAGTGTTGCCAATTTACTGACCTTGTTGCTAGATTTAGCGACTTTTGGCCATCCCTAGTGTCAAAATATATTATTTAGCGACAAATTTGGCTACGTCCAAAACTTCGGCAAACTCCGGACTGATGAAACATTTATAGTCATGTCCTTTCTCATGCCACTCTGGCTGACTGCCTCTGCCTCCAGCGTTGTCCCACGATTATAGAAGCTAAGACTGGCCTATGTATTATCAGCACCTATCGTTACACTAAAGTGTATGTTCTATAGATCTATGAGCCAACACAACCTAATGACATCACAGATGTCAAATTGGCAAATTAACGTATGACGTCATCTAGCGACTTTCGGAGCAGGCTTTAGCTACTTTCCATTGCGCCCCCTATGGGCCAAATTTTATGGCATGTGCTGTGCTTTTAGAGGTCTTTGTGCTGATTGTGCTTGATGTAGTTCCCACCTTCTTGGTCCAAGATATTGGCAATTCAAAATCCCAATTTTTGCATTTACCCATATCACTAGGTGGCGCTATGCTTCAAGTGAGTGTTTATGGGCTGGGTCGATACGCCTCTGTAACACTGACATATCACAAAACTTTCATGTTGTTGGGTGAAACGTTCATTGAGTTATTCAGCAAAAACTTTTGCCTGTCTCCCCCTCTTTAACGGACACTGGCACAGCGGGGGGCTGTCCCTTGGATGCCAAAACCTTCTAGTCGCTCAAAAAGTTCTATGGCTACATGCCTACAAAGATTCATGTCCCCCAGACTTCCAGAGTCCCGGCAATCGTTGATGGACATTCACTAAAAAAAAGAAAAAAAATGGAAAAACTATACACTATAAACACTATAATAACTAGATGTACCGCATAGCGGTACATGGTATGACCGCCGCAGTATATTGAAATGTAGGAACTGGTAGAGTAGTGGTGTGAGGTGAGAATTTCTGTGGAAATGATTTCCTGGAAGTGGGCATGGATGTGGGTTTTCAATGAATGACATTGTGTGTGTTTGTGTAGTGTGTAGGAGTGATTTGTCAAGGCAAGGAATAGGCTAAATGAGATTTTGTACAATTACAGCGCCCCCTATGGACCCCCTATAGAAGGTCTTTGTGCTGATCGTGCATGACGTATTTTGTGCAGTTCCCACTTTCTCGGTCCAAGATACTGGCAGTTCAAAATCCCAATTTTTGCATTTACCCTTATCACTAGGTTGCGCTATGGTTCAAGTGAGTGTTTTTGGGCTGGGTCGATACGCCTCTGTAACACCAGCGTACTAAAACAAAATCGTTGTCTTGGGCAAAATTGTTGCCAAGTTATTTAACCAAAACTGCTTTTCAACACCTAGCTTCGGCAATAAACATCACCCCCTATGAGGAAATGTCACAAAATTTAGTACACATGAAAAGAAAGCGGTTTAGAGATGGCATGTCAACTTTGACCAAATTTGAGCAATTAAAAGCCAAGATATGGACTTTTGAAGAATTTTAAGCTACGTGTTAAATGTTCATTAATGTGTAACTTCGAAACGGTTTATCTCAAGACAAATCCTTTGATAACTTTTTGTCAGCATTGTCTATAGATGGCATATATCAACTTTGGTGACATTCACATGAACGGCCTATGATGAGTTCGTTCAGATTCGTTTTCACAATGTTAAAATTTCACGGAAATTGTTCTCGTTATAAGTGGGTGTCGACCAGTTTTTTCAATGCGTGTGGGTCAATAGATTTCACGATAAAAAAAAATTGATTGTAAACTTTAGCATTCTCTAGATAATAGGCAAAATGACATTTTGTACAATTACAGCGCCCCCTATAGACCAAATTGTATGGCACGTCCTGTGGTTTTAGAAGTCTTTGTGCTTATCGTGCATGACATATTTTGTGCAGTTCCCACCTTCTCGGTCCAAGATACTGGCAACTCAAAATCCCAATTTTTCCATTTACCCTTATCACTAGGTGGCGCTATGCTTCAAGTGAGTGTTTATGGGCTGGGTCGATACGGGAGAGGCGTGAGTGACATCCGGTGTTGCCTCTCACTCCAGGCATGCCTCAGGCAACCCCAGTGGCATGTGGTGATCTTACTACACACAGTGTGTAGTAGGTCTACCCTATCAGGTCCGGCTGACCCAGTATATGCAAAATGTCTTGGTTGGTACAATTCAGTTTTGAAAAGATGACAGTTGTTATTGGCTTAGGACACATTACACTAAAGAAATACATGTCCTCGGCTGCTTAGCAAGCAAAAAGCTACAGGAAATCTTCTGGTCATCTCAAGTAAATGTCAATCCTATGTAGTGTATTCTCGGTCCAAGATACTGGCAACTCAAAATCCCAATTTTTCCATTTACCCTTATCACTGGGTGGCGCTATGCTTCAAGTGAGTGTTTATGGGCTGGGTCGATACGCCTCTGTAACACCGACATACTAACACAAAATTGTTGTCTTGGGCAAAATTGTTGACGAGTTATTTAACAAAAACAGTTTTTTGACACCTAGCTTTGCCAATAAACATCGCCCCCTATGACGAAATGTCAAATGAACTGAAAGCTGTTTAGAGATGGCATGTCAACTTTGACCAAATTGGAGCTATTAAAAGCCAAGATATGGACTTTTGAATAATTTTAAGCTACGTGTTAAATGTTCATTGATGTGTAACTTCAAAACGGTTTATCTCAAGATAAATCCTTTAATAACTTTTTGTCAGCATTGTCTGTAGATGACATATACCAAATTTGGTGAGATTCACATGAACAGCCTATGGCGCTATGCTTCAAGTGAGCATTTATGGGCTGGGTCGATACATGTCTGTAACACCGACATACTAACACAACATCGTTGTCTTGGGCAAAATTGTTGACAAATTTTTTAACAAAAACAGTTTTTTGACACCTAGCTTCGCCAATAAACATCGCCCCCTATGACGAAATGTCACAAAATGTAGTACACATGAAAAGAAAGCTGTTTAGAGATGGCTTGTCAACTTTGACCAAATTTGAGCAATGACGATTTTTCGTCAACGATTCCCAGGACACTAAAACTCGGGGAGACATGAATGTTTGTAGGCATGTAGCCCAAGAAGTTTGTGAGCGAATAACGCCTCTTGGTCCCCCAGGCCCACCCCCCCGCTGTGCCAGTGTCCGTTAAAGAGGGGGAGACAGGCAAAAGTTTTTGCTGAATAACTCAATGAACGTTTCACCCAACAACATGAAAGTTTTGTGATATGTCGGTGTTACAGAGGCGTATCGACCCAGCCCATAAACACTCACTTGAAGCATAGCGCCACCTAGTGATAAGGGTAAATGGAAAAATTGGGATTTTAAGTTGCCAGTATCTTGGACCGAGAAGGTGGGAACTGCACAAAATATGTCATGCACGATCAGCACAAAGACTTCTAAACCACAGGACATGCCATTCAATTTGGTCCATAGGGGGCGCTGTAATTGTACAAAATGTCATTTTGCCTATTATCTAGAAAATGCTAATGTTTACAATATTTTTTTTTATCATGAAATCTATTGACCCTCACGCATTGAAAACACTGGTCGACGCCCACTTCCAAGGAGAACAATTTCCGTGAAATTTTAATATTGCGAAAACGAATCTGAACGAACTCGCCAAAGGCCATTCATGTGAATCTCACCAAAGTTGATATATGCCACCTATAGACAATGCTGACAAAAAGTTATCAAAGGATTTATCTTGAGATAAACCGTTTTGAAGTTACACGTCAATGAACATTTAACATGTAGCTTAAATTCTTCAAAAGTCCATATCTTGGCTTTGAATTGCTGAAATGTGGTCAAAGTTGACATGCCATCTCTAAACAGCTTTCTTTTCATGTGTACTAAATTTTGTGACATTTCCTCATAGGGGGTGATGTTTATTGCGGAAGCTAGGTGTTGAAAAGCAGTTTTGGTTAAATAACTCGGCAACAATTTTGCCCAAGACAACGATTTTGTGTTAGTACGCTGGTGTTACAGAGGCGTATCGACCCAGCCCATAAACACTCACTTGAAGCATAGGGCCACCTAGTGATAAAGGTAAATGCAAACTTTGGGATTTTGAACTGCCAATGTCTTGGACCGAGAAAGTGGGAACTGCACAAAATACGTAATGCACGATCAGCACAAAGACCTTCTATAGGGGGTCCATAGGGGGCGCTGTAATTGTACAAAATCTCATTTTGCCTATTCCTTGCCTTGACAAGTCACTCCTACACACTACATAAACACACACAATGTCATTCATTGAAAACCCACATCCATGCCCACTTCCAGGAAATAATTTCCACAGAAATTCTCACCTCACAACACTGCTCTACCACACACTCATCATACCAACAGTTCCCACATTTCAATATACTGCGGCGGTCATACCATGTACCGCTATGCGGTACATCTAGTTTTAGTTCATTCATTATTACCCGGTCATTATCAAAATATAATCAAGATGTATAAGAACATGTCACCATGACTGCCATATTGAAAATTCACAGTGGCCCAATATTTTTTTTTGTATTACGTTGGCTTTATGTGTACCACTTTTTATGCTTTTATCATAAAATGCAGGATTCTAATTGACTTTCCAGCTAAGCCTGTCCACTGACATGACCACACTGACGGTAAAGGAGTTATTGTTTACAACCCTCCTGTCTATTGTCCTCTCAGAAAACCAAAAAACACAATTAATTATATATATTTTTTAATTATTACTAAATTATTTAGTAAAGTATTAGTTAGCTGTTAACTGTTTACAATCCTGTTCCCCATTGTTGCCCAAGCATAATAAAACAGATATTTTCTGGAATGGCATGAAGGACAGCAGTTTTTTTTTCATTACTAAATGGATGTAAGATTTTTTATGCTTTGCGTGTTTTTACATATAGCTTATCAAAGCATGACAACCATTTCTGAATAGTTTTCAAAACACATCAGAATTGCATCATTTGTTTAGTCTCTGTTGGTTTCCTCACAATCCCATATTAACAGAAGTCATTAAGCTTACTAAATATTCAGAGTTCATGGTATAAATATGACCACCAAATACCCTGGTTCCTATTGCTAACAACCTCTGCAGGCATCTCTACTGCCTCCTGCATTCCTCTCACCAAAACAACTTGCAACTTTTCAGTCTCTATGCGGATGTATATGGAATGACTTTACTTTCAGTGGAAGATCTGCACTCATATAACAGGAGCTTAGTTAATTTGAGTTTAGTGACTGAACAACATTTTTGCTCGAATCCCACGTGTGACATTTTTGAGGTGACACCTGTTGATATACTTACCTATGTATGTAAGCTGGCAGTGATAATAATGGCGGTGTGTGGAAACTTGCTTGTGATCATCTCCATCTCCATTGAAGGACAGAGCAGGCTGTACTTCCTCAGGAGGCTGAGGTCTTTCAATGTCTGCAACAGACTCCTGCTGATGTTCTACTAGTCTGTCATGGCCAGTGTGCTGTTCTATGCTGTGGTATGCTGGGGTGGCAGCACTAGGAAAAGAGACAATGGGCGTCTGGACAGACTGGTGAGGAAAGCAGGGTCTGTGGTGGGCATGGAGCTGGAGTCTCTAACTACAATAGCTGAGAGGAGGACCCTGAGCAGGCTGCACTCCATACTGGACAACGACCACCACCCCCTACACACCACCATCATCAATCAGAGGAGTTTGATCAGCAACAGACTCCGGTCCCTCTCCTGCAGGACAGACAGGCTGTGGAGGTCATTTGTCCCCAGGGCCATACAACTGTATAACAGCACACAGAAGGAGCTGAGCATCATGGACTGGAGTGCTTGAGCACACACACACTCACACACACACACACACACACACACACATACACACACACACACACACACATGATGTCCCTGGTGGTGACTACTATACGACTATGGACAGCAATATACTGCACTACCCTGATAACTACTGCACTAAAGGACCCTTCTATAACACTGGACAATTTTACTGGGACACTGTAATCTATCTACCATAAAGCACCTTATCACGACACTTGTTTACCTCGTGGAATTCTTATCACTGGACAATTTTACTGGGACACTGTAATCTATCTACCACAAAGCACCTTATCACGACACTTGTTTACCTCGTGGAATTCTTATTACCCTACTTATTATCATTACAAGGTTTTTTTTTCTTCCCTCGGTTCAGTGGATGTTGTATTATGTAGACGTGTGCAATAGGCTTGATCTGTTTTTTGCAATGTGTATTATGTGTATGCTACTGTGTGCAATAGGCTTGATCTGTTTTTTGCAATGTGCATTATGTGTATGCTACTGGACACCTTAATTTCCTTCGGGATCAATAAAGTTACTCTACTCTACTCTATCTGTCACTTCAAGCAGCTCCACACACCAACAAACTACATCATTCTCTCTCTTGCAGTGGTGGACATGTTGGTTGGTGTTGTGTATCATGTTGATAAATGATATGAGTAAACCGGGTTCAGGATTCCGTGTGATACTTTACTTAATTAATTTCAGAGCATTACAAATATGCAGCCTGACTGTAACCGTACTAGTAACCAACTGACAAAATTAGAATTAGAATGTTACTGTTTCATTAAGTGCACGCGCACTCTAGTGTTTACTTGTAACAACATGGGGAAACACAAAGACATTACATAAATGTTCTACATCCTCTTTCTTTAGCTTAAGGCTGTGGAAACAGAATTAACACCTTCAGTATTATGCATAAACAATTGATTCCATTCTATACCAACATTAACCATCAATGCAGCCATTAACTCACCTGAACAATTAACCATTAATAATGTCATTCTCGTTACAAACTGTTATATGTCTCCCTGGTGCTGATATCATAGCATTTTACATTCCAGGTTGTAAACATCAAATTCTAGATCATTTTCAAATTATACAGTGTACATCCGTCTTTTTTTTTTTTTTTTTTTTTTTTTTTAAACAGTCCATGTCCTACTGACTATACTTGGGGTTTGGCTTGCAAACTCTTCCAAAGCGTGTGACATATGTACAACTTGCAGGGCAATGGGGAGACTGGACAGGAGCTGGTGATGGATTGTGTGTGCGGGTAGGTATGTGTTCATCAGTGTGTTGTGCAGGTGTTGGAGACTGCTGTTGGGGACGGGTAGGTGATGGCTGGACGACAGGAGAGTCGTCGTGGAGATCTCTGTGTTGTTGTGGTGGTGGTTCAGAGACAGGGAGGATATGTCTGCGGTTCCGCCTGTACTCGCCTCCTTCTGAGTGGACAATATATGATCTGGGTTCCTGGCAGACTTCCTTGACAGTCCCTAGGCGGTCATGTCCATGACGTGTCTGCATTCTCACTACCTCACCTGGCAGTAGAGGACGAAGGGGCCTACTGGACTTATCGTAGTGCTGCTTTTGTGCGTGCCGTTTGCGAACTAGGCCTGCTTTGACAGCAGTGTTGCTTTTGGGTGTTGGGGCTAACAGTTCTTTGCAAACAGGAAGGGTGGTGCGTGTCTGCCTTGACATGAGCCTTTCAGCTGGGGAGCCAAGTGTTTGGTCGCGTGGCACATTGCGTAAATTGAGAAGGTTGAGGAAGACATCCGTCCCATCTCTCTTGGACTTTTCCATAAGCTGCTTGGCACTGCGAACAGCACGCTCAGCCAGACCATTGGCCTGTGGGTATTCTGGGCTACTTTTGACATGAACGAAGTCCCAGGCCAGGGCAAAGTCTGTGAAGCGTTGGCTGGAGAACTGGGTGCCATTGTCAGACAGCACTTTGTGTGGGCAGCCGTGGACTGAAAAGTGTCTCTTGAGCTTAGTGATGACGGTGTTTGTTGTTAGATCAGGGAGCAAGTCAATCTCGAACCAACCTGAGTATGAGTCGACAACGACAAGGGAGTGTTTGCCATTCCACTCGAAGATATCCGTGGCGACGGTTGACCAAGGTAAGTCTGGCACTGGATGTGGCTTGAGTGGCTCTTTGCGTTGGTGTGGCCTTGTGCTGTTGCACACCGGGCATGCAGATGTTTCTTGCTCGATGTCGTCAGTCATGGAGGGCCAGAACACTATGCCACGAGCACGGCGCTTGGTGGACTCTGTGCCTGGGTGTCCTCTGTGAAGAATGGTGATGTAGTCCTTCTGCAATGACTTGGGGATCACCGTCTTCGGGCCTTTCATGACGATTCCATCTTCTATGGTGAGTTCATCTCGGAATGGATAGAACTGACGAATCTCTGTGGGCAGCTGGATTTGTCGGCGAGGCCATCCCCTCATGATGACTGTGCTCAGCTGCTGTAGATCTGGATCAGATGCTGTATGTTCTTTCAGTTCGTTCAGCCTTGTGGAGGAGATGTGCTGGATCGACATGACCTCGTAATCCGTTCCTTCATTGCTGTGTTGGTCTGTTGATGTTGTGGGAGCACGAGAGAGAGTGTCAGCAAGGTACATCAGTGAGCCTTTCTTGTAAACGATCTGGAAGTTGTACTTTTGCAGTCTCAGCATCATGCGTTGCAATCTAGCTGGAGCTGAGTGTATGGGCTTGTTGAGGATTGTGACTAATGGCTGATGATCTGTTTCAATCTGGATCTGCTTCCCATAGATGTAGTCGTTGAATTTGGAGCATGCAAAGACGACAGCGAGGAGCTCTTTCTCAATCTGCGCGTAGCGCATCTCCGTCTGTGTGAGGGTACGAGAGGAGTAGGCGATGGGAGCACCTTCCTGAAGACATGCTGCACCGAGTCCGTACTGCGAGGCATCACAGGTAAGAGTAACAGGTTTTCGGACGTCATAGTAGCTGAGAGTTGGTGTACTGGTGAGGCTCTTTTTTAAAGCGTCGAATGCGTCTTGATGTGGCTTCAGCCAGCACCACTGGGTGTCTTTGCATGTCAGCTCGCGGAGTGGGGCTGAGATCTCGCTGAAGTTGGGAATGAATTTACCTAAATAGTTGATCATGCCTAAAAAGCGCTGGAGGGCTGTGACATTCTCTGGTATGGGCATTTCGTTGATAGCCTTGGTCTTGGCCGGATCAGGTTTCAGTCCCTCACTTGTGAACACATGACCCACATAGCACACTTCTTTCAAGCCAAATTTGCATTTTGAGGGGTTGAGTCTCAGTTTGACTTCTCTTGCACGGTCAAGTACCTTTCTGAGGTTCTCCTCATGCTCTTTCATGTCTCTCCCACCAATGATGATGTCGTCAACGATCACAGCACAGGGGTACCCTGAGAAGATCTGCTCCATGGCACGCTGGTACACCTCGCTGGCTGAGTTGATCCCGTATGGCATTCTGAGAAAGCGGAATCTGCCAAATGGAGAGCTGAAAGTGGTGAGCATGGAGGACTTGTGATCGAGCATGATCTGCCAAAAGGAGCATTTAGCGTCCAGGACAGAGAAGACAGTGGAGTTTGGCATTTGTGTGGCTACTTCCTCTATGGTGCGCATAGGGTGATGTGGGCGTTTCAGTGCTTTGTTTAGATCTCTCGGGTCGATACAGAGTCTGATGTCATCTGAATTTTTCTTGTGGGTTGCCACCATAGATGATACCCACTCTGTAGGTTCAGTGACGGGAGTGATCACACCTAAATTGACCATCCGGGCTAACTCTGCTTTGACCTTGTCTTGCATTGGTACTGCAATTTTGCGTGCGGGCTTCACGACTGGCTGGACCTCGGGGTCTAATTTCATTGAGTAAGTGACTGGGAGTTTGCCAAGTTTGTCTTCAAAGAGGTCAGCATATTCTGAGAAGATTTGTTTTAAGAATTCTTTTCCGTTGCCAATGTCAATGTGGTGGACTTCTTTGTTCAGTGTGATTAAGTCTAAACGTAAACAGTCTGGTAGGCCAAGTAGGGGTTGTACATCTCGTGTCACTATGTAGAATTGCAAGGGGTATTCTTTGCCTGCAGAGTAGCATGAAAGTGTGGCTGAACCCGCTGTGTAAATTTCCTCACCTCCGTATGCCACCAGTTTCGTACCTTGGGATGACTGGAGCCGTCTACTTTGTCCCAGTTGTGCCAAGAGGTCAGCTGGCATGACGTTGCACTTGGCACCTGTGTCCACTTTGAGCTCGACTGCTTTTCCGTTAATGTGCACTGTGGTGAATATATCATTTCTATGCAGAAGACGATTATCAACAGTGTTCACGTCCACTCCATTCACATAAAACATTTCTTCATCACTGCAATGCTGTTGTACCTCGACCTGGTTCACTGATCTCTTTCTAAATTCACCTGTGTGTGATGACTTGCAGCAGTGTTGGAAGTGATTGCGTTTTCTGCATTTGTGACATTGTTGGCCATATGCAGGACATTTCTCTCTTTTAGCCTCGTGGTTGCCTCCACAATTGTTGCAGTTAGTTATAGTCTTGGCGCTTTGTCCATTGCTTGGCTTTGTTTTGAACGTGTGGGGACGTCCTTTCTTAAATTTGTGGTTTACACTGTCCACATTGGCTACTGCTTGTTTTGGGGCTGCTAGGGTTTTGGTGTGTTGATCGGTCTGTTCGTGAATTTGGCACATTTCAATCGCTTTGGCTAATGTCAAGTCACTGTCACGAAGTAGTTGTTTTCTCAAACTGTCGCTGGCTATGCCACAGACGAGTCTGTCTCTGACGAGTTCGTCTTTGAGCTGGCCGAATCTGCAGCTCGCAGCTTTGTTTTTTAAGTCACTCACATACGCCTCTATCGTTTCATCCGGTCTTTGGTTTCTACTATTAAATTTGTGCCTTTCCATCGTGACGTTCATTTGGGGATTACAGAGTTCGCTGAATTTTCGTTTCAGACATTCAGGATCTTCCCTAGATTCTGCTCTGGTCACAAGCCGTCTATTCTCTCCTTCCCCTGTGTACACAGCTGGTGCGTAGACGAATGCCCTTTCCCGCTCAATGGCTTCCGAGCCGGCTAAATTTAACAGAATAAACGCTCGGGTTCTGGCATCTTTGTCGGAATGAGCAGCCGCTACGAATATGTCGTATTCCTGCTGAAACACACGCCACTTCTCTGCTATGTTTCCATTAAATGTCAATGGATCAGGTCTACGGAATCCGTCTGCCATGGTTAGTTTGTTGACGTTTCGCTGATTAGCCTTTTGATACGATAGCTGGCAACGCTAGCTGGTTACTTGTTTGCTATGTCTTCAAAGCGCTGAGGAAAGTCTGGTCTTACCACACCGTAGGCAGAGCTGAAACTTCTGACACCATGTTGTGTATCATGTTGATAAATGATATGAGTAAACCGGGTTCAGGATTCCGTGTGATACTTTACTTAATTAATTTCAGAGCATTACAAATATGCAGCCTGACTGTAACCGTACTAGTAACCAACTGACAAAATTAGAATTAGAATGTTACTGTTTCATTAAGTGCACGCGCACTCTAGTGTTTACTTGTAACAACATGGGGAAACACAAAGACATTACATAAATGTTCTACAGTTGGAATTACTGTTCTGCCTGGACAGCTTATATTATTAAATTCATGCTTGAAAACAGGCATGATTTTTTGCTATTTTACTCTCATATGTGCTTACTGCCTCAGTTTCCTCTCTATTTACAATGTGTTTTTAATTTCACTGGATCGATTGTACGCTTTATGGAAGCCATTGCTTTATGCAAGTAGAGTGTCTGTCAAAGTCATGTCTAAGGTCATCTTTGTTACTTGGACCACGGGCCGTGATACACTTACCACGGGCCGTGATGATGTGTTATGTATTGGGGATTGCAGTGTAGCACTAAATGAAATTTGGTCAACCGTAGATATTTTTATTGTGTTAGTTTTACCATGTTCTATTATAATTGTTTCATATTTGAAAATATTTACTATTGCTAGAAAGCATGCAAGAAGCATTTCTGTCAGTAAAAAACAAACCATCCCAAGGATAAGATCTAAAGGCATTACTCTCAAAGCCTCAGAGAGGAAAGCAGCCTTCACTCTCGGAAAGCTGGTGCTTGTGTTTGTTTTGTGTTTGCTGCCCCCATTCTTAACCTTAGTATTTAGTGATAGTATCCCGGATGCATTGCTACAGGAAGTGATGGAAGGAGCTATGCTTGTTCACTACCTGCACTCTGCAATTAACCCATTAGTATATGCTTTCTTCTACCCTTGGTTTCGTAAATGTGCAAAGCTCATTCTCATGCTCAAGACTTTAAATCCTGACACAGCGCTGCTGGTTGTGCTCTCAAACAATGGATAATTAAATCATACTCCCCTTATTTCACTCATGCAAGTCATTTTGGTCTAAAATGCAATTTATGTATTTCAGTATGTATGGATTTGGACGAATATGTATGTATGGATATGTATGGATATGTGTTTTCTGTTAGTCATGTACATAAAATGGTAATACCTTTTGACTTATAATGTACTCATAATTCTTAATCAGACTTATTACATTACATGTTATATGATTTCCATGTGTATATGTGTTTATATAATATACATGTGTTTATATTCACAGTTAGATAGTACGTGGTTTTTGAGCAAATAGTATGTCACGGGACCCAGACAGACAAAACACGGACCCAAGTGCGTAACCTCAAACAAAGGGGTTTTATTGAACGGGAGGCTCTTGGGGGAGGCTGAGGTCACGGAGGGCCCTCAACACCTGCCTCTCGACGTCCCAGGTGATCGCTGCAACTATCCGGGAACTGGAGAGGATGGGTGCTGGGCCCTGGAGATTGTCGTCTTCCTTCTGGAACAAGCGGGAGAGGACGTCCGGCTTAACGTTGCGGGAACCTGGGCGATAAGAGAGAGAGAAGTTAAATCGACTGAAAAACAGGGACCAGCGTGCTTGTCTGGGGTTGAGTCTTTTAGCAGAACGGATGTATTCGAGGTTTTTGTGATCAGTCCAGACGATGAATGGCACGGTCGTCCCCTCCAACCAGTGTCGCCATTCTTCCAGGGCCAGCTTGATGGCGAGGAGCTCCCGGTCCCCGATGTCGTAATTGCGTTCCGCCGGGGACGGGCGACGGGAGAAACAAGCACAGGGATGCAACTTGTTGTCCTCCCGTCGCTTCTGGGAGAGGACCACCCCAGCCCCCACATCGGACGCGTCCACTTCCACATCGAATTGTAGTTCTGGGTCAGGTACTTGCAGGATGGGGGCTGAGGTGAACCGGTGCTTAAGACAGGAAAAAGCGTCGTCTGCCTCTTTAGTCCACAAAAAAGGGCGCTTGGTGCTGGTTAAAGCCGTCAAAAGCGGTGGTGAGGAGTGGCAGAGGGTACCTGTTCTTAACTATTATATCATTGAGTCCACGGTAGTCAATACACGGGCGGAGCGACCCATCCTTTTTCCCAACAAAGAAAAATCCAGCACCAGCAGGGGAAGAGGAAAGGCGAACAATGCCTGCTGCCAGGGAGTCAGCGATGTATTCTTCCATGGCCCGCTTCTCCGGACCCGACAGGGAGTATAATCGACCACGGGGAGGAGTGGAGCCGGGAACCAAGTCTATAGCGCACTCATACGGTCTGTGGGGAGGTAGAGAGGTGGCTCTAGCCTTACTGAACACCTCCCTGAGATCATGGTAACAATCCGGGACTGCGGAGATGTCTGGCTGTGTCCCGGATGACGCGGGCGGAACAGAAGGTGCTGCAGAGCGGAGTGTTACACACGCTGGCTCGAAGCATGAGCAACATAAATGGGAGACCACACATAGTAATACTTTGAATACATGTTTTAGTTTATTTTTAAATGTTTGTAAAAAGTCAGTAACGTGTAAAGAAGGAAAAGTGTAAAGTGAGCATGGTCTGTTGCAGTGACAAACAAAACCCAAAACGACGAAGAAGCCCCAGCCTCCTTAGCCAGGAGTCCCTTTGTAGGCCAAGCCCCAATTGGAATGAACCCCCACACCTGGACACCAATCTACCTGCCAATTAGTAAAACAAGGGAGAAAGGGAACAGGGTGGAGCTAGGTACTCCTGGAACAGACAGGGCCGTAACACCCCCCTCCTTAAAATAGAGACACACCACCGTGGGTCTCCAAACAATTTACCACTTGGGCACAAAATACAACACTTCAATAGCATAAGGGCACAGCGAATAATAAGCATCACATTACCAAAAGCATTATGAAAACAATCAGTTATCATACTAATAAGACCAAATAACACTGTCAAAAATCCTTCCTGTCATGCATCTCACCATCCCAACCCATCAGCAAACCTTGGCGCCAGGCAGCAATTTAAGACGGGCTGAAATAAAAGAAACACAAACACTACAGAGTTATGACAGAGCCATTAGGCCTACTCATCACAAGGGGAATGTGACAATGCGTCAGCTATGATGTTTTCCACCCCCCTAATATGACGGATGTCCAAATGATATGGCTGTAGAAACAACGCCCAGCGCATAAGGTGCTGGTTGGGATTCTGCAACAAATGGAGAAAAGAGAGAGGGTTGTGGTCCGAGTAGACCACCACTGGTCGTACCCCTCCTCCCACGCAACCCGATAAAAACGCTGACGAATAGGTTGGGCAACTTCAACCACAATGTTGTGTTGAATTACATCAGTGCACCTGGGAACATCTGAAAACAAGACATCAAACTCCAAAATGAAAGACTCTAACTGATTTTGTTGCTCAGTGGACAGGTGACTCAATAAACTATCCAGATTGGACAACATTTCAGAATTTTTAAGGCGCGGTTGCAACACAACACCACGGAAGGAAGCATCCTCAGGATCTGCCACGTCCTCAAGAAACAGCTTACGCCTAAAACCGTGCACATAATCAATAATATTAACAGGTGGTTCCACTGGCTCCACTCCGTCTTTTAAAACAGAGAGCGGGCCACGCACTTTATGAGCAAACACCAGGTCATTGAGACTAAATCCCGTGCTCTCTTGTGTCACTTCACGTGCAGCTAACAGTAACCAAGGCAGGCCCTCTTCCCAATCTTTGTTTAACTCTACACAGTAAGCACGCAATAAAGCTTTTAATGTAGAATGGAAGCGCTCTAGCGCGCCTTGACTCTGTGCATGATACGCACTGCTTACCTGATGTTTTACCTGGAGCTGATTTAAAACCTCCTTAAACAAACCCGAGGTAAAGTTACTGCCCCGGTCACTCTGCACGACTCTAGGGATACCAAAGATGGACATGAACTGAGAAAGAGCCTTTACTACAGAACGAGTGGTTATAGTACGTAAAGGATAGGCAGCTGGATACCTTGTGGACAGACACATAACAGTCAATAAGTATGCGCACCCCGATTTCGATGGTGGCAGCGGACCCACACAATCAACAATCAAATGTTCGAATGGTTGCCCTACTGCAGGAATAGGATGTAACGGCGCAGGCTTTATTGACTGATTCGGTTTACCTGTTAACTGACACACATGGCATGTTCTAACAAACTCAGCTACACTCTTTTTAATTTTTGGCCAATAGAAGTGCTGCAACAGCCTCTGATAGGTCTTCCGGACACCAAAGTGCCCAGCGACATCACCATGAGCTGTCTGCAGAACCAAAATACGATACTTTACAGGCACAACTATCTGCAACACAGGCTCAACATCATTACTAAAGACAGACCATTTACGCACTAGTACCCCATCCAGGACAAAATAACCACTCACATTAGTAGTCATGTCATCTGCAGACAAGGTACCACTCAACACACCTGTTAACTCATCATCCACTTGCTGCTCTGCAATCAACTCCTCACGAGACAAGGCCACTGGTAAAAGAGGAAGAGAAGGAACTGAACTAGATTTTACGTCTTGCCCGCGACTCTTTGCACGAGTCACGGCACAGGCACAAAACACATCAGGGAACTGTTCACCGCAATCATCAGAGACCATTGGCGAGGGCACCACATTCACTACAGGAGGCGGCGAGGAATTAGCCCACACGCGCCCACCAGCCAAGTTTTTACCCAGAATGATATCTACCCCCTCTACTGGAAAATCGGGCCACACAGCCATCGTAACCTCACCCTTAACCAAATCTGAATCGAGATAGAATTTGTGCAGTGGGACTGAAAAAGTTTGCATTCTATCCCCCTAATAAGAACACAACTGCATGTATCAGACCGATCAGAAAATGGCAATAGGTTTTGTCTAATAAACGATTCTGATGCACCAGTGTCGCGCAAAATTTTCACAGGTACCTTCTGTAGGCTACCCACCAAAGACACACAACCCCCCGTAATGAATGGCCCATAGCTTTCATTATGGCCTTTCTCTGTCTCCACAGCCACTTCAGTGGAAGTATCAGGGCCCTCACCACCTGCCAATCTCCCAGAAGCGCTACATACCGAACTAGTTACCCCGCCAGTACTAGAAGTTATACCGCTTGCACCCTCCACTGGCGACTCACCGCCTTTGGAGGAGGCAGCACACACAGGTTTAACTGAAGCAGTTCCATTTCTACCCTTCCCCCGCAACAAAGGGCACTCCCTCTTCCAATGTCCTCGCTCGTTACAATAACGGCACCTGTCATCCCCGGTTACACTGGGATAGGCAGACTGTCTATGAACAGCAGGACAATTATAACGAGACTCCTCACGGCTACCAAAAGATGTACGTTCATCATTACCAAACTTAACCTTGTGAGTTAGAACAAACTCGTCTGCTAACACGGCAGCTTCAGCAGCAGTTTTAACTTTATGTTCAGTAATGAAAGTTGCTATACGGTCAGGTATAATGTTTTTAAATTGTTCCAACAAAACTAAATCACAAAGACCCCGAAAAGTACTTACCCCCTCTGCTGTACACCACCGATTGAAAAAATTAGTGAGCTCACGCACCAGCTCAGTGTGTAATTGTCTATCCCCCTTCCTCCAATTTCTAAATTTCTGCCAATAGGCCTCAGGGACAAGCTCATAAGCCTTCAATACAGCCTCTTTCACACATACATACCTTTTCCGCTCTGCCACACTCAGAGCCACAAATGCATCCTGAGCTTTACCCGTGAGCACACTTTGCAATAACAAAGTGCGCTCAGAATCTGACCACCCCCGACCATCCGCCAAGTTCTCAAAAAGTGAAAAAAATGTATCGGGGTCTCGTTCGTTAAATCTGGGCAGAAACTTAACCATACTGGATAGACTACACTCACTAGACTCCCCAGCACTAGCCACACCATGTCTTTCCACCAGCCTTTGAACCCGAATATCCTCAAGGCGCAGCTTCTCATATTCTAGCTGTCGATCCTTATTTCGAACATCAGCAGCTAGCCAATCTCTCGCTAACTGCAACTCAAGCAATTGCTTTTGCTCCTCAAAAGTTAAACCCGCCGCCAGTGGACTAGTTACCGGGGCTACTCCTTGTGGCGCCAATACAGGTGGTACTACTTTAACAGGTTCTTTGGAAATCACCTCCAGCTCAAGCAACTTATCTTTTACTGCCTGTCTCAAGTCGTGTTTACGCAGTGTCTTTACTAGATCAGCTTCAAACTGATAATGCTCAGCAACTTTACGCAGTTGATCTTTCGTCATACCATCCAAAGCCTGCTCTGAAGGAGAATCCAAAAATACACTAACACCACTAGTCCATTTTGAGAAACACTACAATTCTTACCAAAGACCACAATTACTACTTACCCAAATGCCAAATTCACAAAAGCTACAGCCAAATACACCAAAAAAGTCAAAAAAATCACTATGCCCTTTTACTTACCAATCTGCCGCATGCATGCAGGATACCCATTCGTTTAAAGCGCATGTCCCACAATTAGCGATAAGCGAACGGCACTGGAGCTGCCCCACACCTAACTTAAAAAAAAAAATCCCTGATTAAGACTAAACTAGTCTTCAGAGAGCCCCCATACGATTGAGTTCAAAAAGAACCCCCCCCCCCCCCGCGTTCGACTCCCCAAAAATAATAAACTAACATAACAAACCAACACAACAAACAGCGTTAGGCGCTCTACTCCTATCGCAGTGTTTGCACGTTACTCCGGTGGAATCTAATCCACCTGCGTTACCTTGCTAATTATGAGACAATTACCCCAAATAAGAACAGAACCATGCATACAATTGGCCTCGTTCTGATATCAAACCCCTTTGATATCAGGACGATGAGACTCCCTCCTTTCAGTCAACCAAAACAGCGGAAACAATTAATCAAGCGAACGAAACAATGTATCAAACGCACCAAATTACTACATGGGCCACCCAGCAAAACAATTTGAATTTTACCGCTGATACTTACCGACCCAAGCACTACAACGGTTAACAGCACAATCAGGCGCAAATTCCTCTATTATGCACAACTTTACCATTAACATTACCGGTTACAAATCCCGGACGAGCCCCCATATGTTACACATGCTGGCTCGAAGCATGAGCAACATAAATGGGAGACCACACGTAGTAATACTTTGAATACCGTAAAATACCTAATAATAGCCGAGTTCCAATCGCCGGATTCCCTTTAATTGCCGGGTGCAGGTGTAAATTTTGATAAATAAAGGCCGGTTCCAAATAAATGCCCCGTGTAATTCATAAAAAAATCAAGGAAAAAGACGTGACCACTGTAGCTGCACGTTGTTCTTTTTCGCCCGTTTTGTTTACTGTTCACATAGCTGTGGTTTCTTTCAGTAAGCCTTTACTACACAATCAGGGGAGATGTGTGAGAAAATGATCCTTCTTTCAGTTCGTGTTATCAAAAGAGTTTTGTTGTAAGCCATCATTTGCAATAACCTTTCATTCATATAGCAATGTTACGAGGGGTGCAGGGAGGGCCTATCGGCATTCCAAATCCGAAGTAACGATAATGTTTGTCAATCTCACGTGTAGCCTACAATGCACATTTCATAGATGTAATCATTATCATCTATCGACTGTTTTAAGCACATCTACTAGCAAAGAAACACCATTATACACACACTGCCCATTTTAAACATCAAAGTTTATTGGTTTTTAGCATTTTAAAAGCACAACTGTGTTTCTGTTACTCACCACCATGCAAACTCTCCGAACTTCCTGGTTTCCGTGGAGAAACCGAGGGACTGTACCACAGGCTGGATATGGGGGAGTTTCAACTATTATGATAGGGGTGTTTTACGGGTGAATGGGAAACGAGTATTTTATTCTGCACATAAGGCTTTTTGGTTAATGAAAATGATTTTGAATTATTGTGCATTTTGTATTTGTTTCCTTTAATTATTATTTTTGGTCACAATGTTATTTAGTTAATTTAAAACAGTGAAAGTTGTAGTTGTATTGATTAAAATAATTTGAATACCATATTTTACCAGTTTTGTTGAGCAAGATTTTTGTGAGGAAGGAATTAGTCGCCTGTCCCAAATAGCCGCCTGTTCTCAAATAAATGCCTGGTCTGTTAAGTGATTGAAACAAATAATGTTACAAATACGGCTACTATTTGGTATTTTACGGTACATGTTTTAGTTTATTTTTAAATGTTTCTAAAAAGTCAGTAACGTGTAAAGAAGGAAAAGTGTAAAGTGAGCATGGTCTGTTGCAGTGACAAACAAAACCCAAAACGACGAAGGACGAAGCCCCAGCCTCCTTGGCCAGGAGTCCCTTTGTAGGCCAAGCCCCAATTGGAATTAACCACCACACCTGGACACCAATCTACCTGCCAATTAGTAAAACAAGGGAGAAAGGGAACAGGGTGGAGCTACGTACTCCTGGAACAGACAGGGCCGTAACAGGAGGCACGTCTGATGGCATTCCACGCCCCACTCTAATACGGTGCCTGTTCGCCATTCGATGCGGGGATTGTGTAAACGGAGCCAGGGAAGCCCCAGGACAATGGGCTCAGCCGGCCAGGAGAGGAGATGGAAACGGATACGCTCCTGATGATTCCCCGAAGATAAAAGCCCCACAGAGTCTGTTACATGAGTAATCCGGCCCAGTAGATGGCCATCCAGGGCTCGAGCGGGAACTGGAGAGGTCAAGAGATGGCTCTCTATCCCCATCTGCTGGGCGAAGGCTGTGTCCATGATATTAGCCTCAGACCCAGAGTCAATGAGGGCCGTGAGACAGTGAGAGTGAGTGGGGAGTTGGAGGACGACCCGTAGTAGGGGTCTATTCCCCCGGGGAGCGTTCAGGGCTGCTGAGTTCGAGCGGATGCTCCCTAGGTCCGTCGAGCTCGGCCTTTTAACGGACAGGTGTTTACTCGATGACCCTCGCCTCCACAGTACAGACACAGACCTGCAGTCAATCGGCGATGTCTTTCAGCGAGGGAGAGAGACGTACGGTCCACTTCCATCGACTCTGGAGAGGTCTGACGAGAACCAGAGGGACGACTGGAAGAGGCGGCTCTCCCTTCTGTGGAGCGACGGGATGGTTGGGAGACACGGCCCTTCTCCCGACGCCGAGCCTGCACTCGTTGGTCAATACGTATAGTAAGAGCGATAGCTTCATCCAAAGTGACGGGTGTCTCGTGGGAGACCAGCTCGTCCTTAACATAGTCCGCTAAACTGTGGAGGTAGGCGTCAACAATAGCTTCCACGTTCCAGCGACTCTTACTGGAGAGGGTACGAAAGTCGATTGAGTAGTCCGCCACCGTCCTTCTGCCTTGGCGTATTTGGAGAACCCGCGCCGAACACCTTCTGTAGCTCAGCTGCGAATCGGTCGAAAGAAGCACAAGAGGGGGACCGGCGTTGATATTCTGCGGTTCCCCACAGTCTGGCCCGCCCTGTCAGCAGATTGATTGCAAACGCCACCCTCGCCGCCTCCGAGGCGAAGTTCCGTGGCTGGAGATCAAAAGTTAGCTGACAATTGGTGATGAACGCGAGAACCTCCTCTGGATCGGCCCCAAAACGCTCAGGTAGTCCAATTCTCGGCTCGGGACTGCCGGAGGCAAGAGGACTGCCCGGCAGAGCTGGTGTGGCCGGGGATTGTCCAGCAGAAGGGGATGCAGGACCGCCATCACCAGCGGGCGCGACATGTGCAGCTATCAGGGCAAGCTGTTGTGCGCGCTCAGTCTCTCGCTGCTGGAGGAGCATAACGAGTTGCCGAATGTGGTCGGTAGAGGCCACCAGAGAGGCCACGTCACTGGAGACCCGCCCTAACTCTCTCTCTCCGACTGCTCCAGGCGCTGCAGGGCGAAGAGGGGATCTGGTGACTGGCCTTTGTTGGTCCGCTGGGTCCATAATGGTCAGTCCGTTCTGTCACGGGACCCAGAAAGCAAAACACGGACCCAAGTGCGTAACCTCAAACAAACGGGTTTTATTGAAGGATTCGGGGACAGGGACAAAGTCAGACACCCTAATGGGTGAGCAGGTGATTGCCGCCACTAGTGGTAGCACACTGGAGGGTAGGCGGCTGTGCTCGGCGACCAGGACCCAATGAGAGGCGCGGAGTCAGGGACAGGCAGGAGTCGGTACCGGAGGGCTGGAGAACCAGGGAGAGCCGGGGACAGACCGGGGTCGAAGCCAGGAGCTGGTGAGTCAGACGGGCAGGAGTCGGCACCGGAGGGCTGGAGAACCAGGCAGAGCCGGTGACGGACCGGGGTCGAAGCCAGGAGCAGGTGAGTCAGACGGGCAGGAGTCGGCACCGGAGGGCTGGAGAACCAGGGAGAGCCGGGGACGGACCGGGGTCGAAGCCAGGAGCAGGTGAGTCATACGGGCAGGAGTCGGCACCGGAGGACTGGAGAGCCAGGGAGAGTCAGAGACGGACCGGGGTCGAAACCAGGGGCTGGAGAGTCAGGCGGAGTCAGGCAGGCAGGAGTCGGCACCGGAGGACTGGAGAACCAGGGAGAGCCGGGGACGGACCGGGGTCGAAGCCAGGAGCAGGTGAGTCAGACGGGCAGGAGTCGGCACCGGAGGGCTGGAGAACCAGGGAGAGCCGGGGACGGACCGGGGTCGAAGCCAGGAGCAGGTAAGTCATACGGGCAGGAGTCGGCACCGGAGGACTGGAGAGCCAGGGAGAGTCAGAGACAGACCGGGGTCGAAACCAGGGGCTGGAGAGTCAGGCGGAGTCAGGCAGGCAGGAGTCGGCACCGGAGGGCTGGAGAACCAGGGAGAGCCGGGGACGGACCGGGGTCGAAGCCAGGAGCAGGTGAGTCATACGGGCAGGAGTCGGCACCGGAGGACTGGAGAGCCAGGGAGAGTCAGAGACGGACCGGGGTCGAAACCAGGGCTGGAGAGTCAGGCGGAGTCAGGCAGGCAGGAGTCGGCACCGGAGGGCTGGAGAACCAGGGAGAGCCGGGGACGGACCGGGGTCGAAGCCAGGAGCAGGTGAGTCATACGGGCAGGAGTCGGCACCGGAGGACTGGAGAGCCAGGGAGAGTCAGAGACGGACCGGGGTCGAAACCAGGGGCTGGAGAGTCAGGCGGAGTCAGGCAGGCAGGAGTCGGCACCGGAGGACTGGAGAACCAGGGAGAGCCGGGGACGGACCGGGGTCGAAGCCAGGAGCAGGTGAGTCAGACGGGCAGGAGTCGGCACCGGAGGGCTGGAGAACCAGGGAGAGCCGGGGACGGACCGGGGTCGAAGCCAGGAGCAGGTAAGTCATACGGGCAGGAGTCGGCACCGGAGGACTGGAGAGCCAGGGAGAGTCAGAGACGGACCGGGGTCGAAACCAGGGGCTGGAGAGTCAGGCGGAGTCAGGCAGGCAGGAGTCGGCACCGGAGGGCTGGAGAACCAGGGAGAGCCGGGGACGGACCGGGGTCGAAGCCAGGAGCAGGTGAGTCATACGGGCAGGAGTCGGCACCGGAGGACTGGAGAGCCAGGGAGAGTCAGAGACGGACCGGGGTCGAAACCAGGGCTGGAGAGTCAGGCGGAGTCAGGCAGGCAGGAGTCGGCACCGGAGGGCTGGAGAACCAGGGAGAGCCGGGGACGGACCGGGGTCGAAGCCAGGAGCAGGTGAGTCATACGGGCAGGAGTCGGCACCAGAGGACTGGAGAGGCTGAGAGACAGACAGGGGAAACACAGGCACGGACGGAAAACGAGCAAACACCGGGAGATAACAGCCAAACAGACGTGAAGAAGTCAGGAGTCAAAATAGCTTGCCGAGGAGTACACCGTGGTTCGCAGACGGACTGAGAGTGAGAGAGGTGAGTAAAAGTAGCGAAAACCCCTGGGAAACTAAACGAGCGAGAAACGAGGAGTGCAGGTGAGGAGACTGATTGAATAATAACGTGACGATCACAACCAGGAAGTGCAGGTGGAACGGATGATAATAATGACGGTGAGTGGGGAAACGAAGCGAGGGAGATAATGGGGAGAGTGAAGGAGATAAACTACTCATTAACTAAACCAGGAAGTGCAGGTGAGATGAATGAACAAGACAGCGAGGGGGGGGAGCGGTGCAACAAACCACGAAATAATCCTGAGCCCAGAGTGACACCGTGACATAGTATGAGATTATACTTATAACCACTGAAATATACATTGGTGATATAATGCATTTATAATTACAAAAAAGGCAAATTCTTTTTAAATTCTACCTCTGTGTTGGACATTAAAACATTAGCAACAAAGAAGTGCCCTTACACATCTTCTGTCATCAACAAGCAGTTGGAGCACCTGCCAGGTTTGGCTTTGAATCAATGCACTTTCCTCCAGTCAATGCACTTCAACCAGAAAGACTTTGTGTATATGGTAACACAATAATCATTTATTTGATTCCATGTAACGATATGGCACAACAAACTTTGCATAGGTCCTGTCCTTTGTCCTGATCAATAAAACATGAAAACTGAATAGATGCTGACTGTAGTAGTAGTGGCAGGGCATAATAGTAATACCCCCTGACAAAAGGACAAGGACCCACTGGTGGTGATCAAAAGGTAGACAATGAACTTTCAGGTCTGAACTTTCAGAGACATATGATGCATAACAAACATTGAATATGATACATAATGCATTAAAAAGGGAAACAGAGGATTCCAAGAGCACAACTCTGGGTCCCCCCGGAGCACCGGGGCAAGGAAAAACTCCCTAAATATCTTTAATGAGGAAGAAACCTTTGGCAGAACCACGTCTCTAGGGGGAAAGCCTAACTGCCTGAGGCTGAACTGGTGCTCAATGAGCTGATAGAGTCCAGGTTGTCGCTCAGGTGACAGGAAATCCAACATCCGGGAACAAAGCAGTGTCACCCCAATGTATGTGGCAGAGAATTGAACTGTTCATGGAGGGGCTGTAGCTGGAATCCCGAGTGAGTATATGGAGGGATCCGGAAGGATAAGGAGGAGACCAGAAATCCGAGGTCGATCAGTGGAGATGCCGAGGTAGAGGAGACATCGGGAGGCCAGTGAAGAGGCAGACGTAGAAGAGACATCAAAAGATCGATTAAGAGGCATGGCGGATTAGACATCATCGTCAGGACCCACTAGACACGGACAGGACCCTTGGATGGATGCTGGGGTGGGAGGAGGGCGAACAGCGGAATACACCTGTGAGCAGCAAAGCAGGTAGGTAAGATGACGTATTTAAAGACAGATGTTACGTGCTGATTAGACGACAGCTAATTGATAACGCGCATTACGTCTTCCTGGTAGAACTTCACGCTACGCTTACATTTTCCTCCAGTCAAAGTACTTTCCCCCATTTTCCTCCCAGCTGTGCACACACCCATTTTGTTTGCCTGTGGATTGTCATTTTCTTGGGCAAAATTGTTGACAAATTATTTAACAAAAACAGTTTTTTGACACCTAGCTTCGGCGATAAACATTGCCCCCTTTGAAATGTCATAAAATTTAGTACACATGAACAGAAAGCTGTTTAGAGATGGCGTGTCAACTTTGACCAAATTTGAACAATTAAAAGCCAAGATATGGACTTTTGAAGAATTTTAAGCTACGTGTTAAATGTTCATTGATGTGTAACTTCGAAACGATTTATCTCAAGATAAATCCTTTGATAACTTTTTTTCAGCATTGTCTGTAGATGACATATACGAAATTTGGTGAGATTCACATGAATGTCCTATGACGAGTTCGTTCAGATTCGCTTTCGCAATATTAAAATTTCACGGAAATTGTTCTCGTTGGAAGTGGGCGTCGAACAGTGTTTTCAATGCGTGAGGGTCAATAGATTTCACGATAAAAAAAAAATGGTTGTAAACATTAGCATTCTTTAGATAATAGGCAAAATGACATTTTGTACAATTTCAGCGCCCCCTATGGACCAAATTGTATGGTACATCCTGTGGTTTTAGAAGTCTTTGTGCTGATCATGCATGACGTATTTTGTGCAGTTCACACCTTCTCGTTCCAAGATATTGGCAACTCAAAATGCCAATTTTTGCATTTACCCTTATCACTAGGTGGCGCTATGCTTCAAGTGAGTGTTTATGGGCTGGGTCGATACGCCTCTGTATCACCGACATACTAACACAAAATCATTGTCTTGGGCAAAATTGTTGACGAGTTATTTAACAAAAACTGTTTTTTTGACACCTAGCTTCGCCAATAAACATCGCCCCCTATGATGAAATGTCACAAAATGTAGTACACATGAAAAGAAAGCTGTTTAGAGATGGCTTGTCAACTTTGACCAAATTGGAGCTTTTAAAAGCCAAGATGTGGACTTTTGAAGAATTTTAAGCTACGTGTTAAATGTTCATTGACGTGTAACTTCGAAACGGTTTATCTCAAGATAAATCCTTTGATAACTTTTTGTCAGCATTGTCTGTAGATGACATAAACCAACTTTGGTGAGATTCACATGAACAGCCTATGACGAGTTCGTTCAGATTTGTTTTCGCAAGTGGGCGTCGTCCAGTGTTTTCAATGCGTGAGGGTCAATAGATTTCACAATAAAAAAAAATTGGTTGTAAACGTTAGCACTGTCTAGATAATAGGCAAAATGACATTTTCTACAATTACATTGCCCCCTATGGACCAAATTTTATGGCGTGTGTTAGAGGTCTTTGTGGTGATCATGCATGATGTATTTTGCGCAGTTTCCACCTTCTCGGTCCAAGATATTGGCAACTCAAATTCCCAATTTTTGCATTTACCCAGATCACTAGGTGGCGCTATGCTTCAAGTGAGTATTTATGGGCTGCGTCGATACGTCTCTGTAACACCGACATATAACAAAAAATTCATGTTGTTCGTTGAAACATTCATCAAGTTATTCAGCGAAACTTTTGCCAGTCTCCCCCTCTTTGAAGGACACAGCAGGGGGGGTGGCCCTTGGGGGCCAAAAGCTTCTAGTCGCTCGAAAAGTTCTAGCGTTACATGCCTACAAAGACTCATGTCCCCCAGACTTCCAGTGTCCCGGCAATCGTTGACGGACATTCACTGAAAAAAAAGAAGAAAAAAAAGTCGCGGCAACTCTATAATTACCGCTTTCGCTAGCTTCGCTAGCGGCGGTCATAACTACTATACAATACTAGTACTACTAGTGTACATAAGCCATTTAAGTCTCTCTCTCTCTCTCTCTCTTTCACACACACACACACACATGCACACACACTCACACACACACACACACACACACTAGCACATAGTTGCCAAAACTACAACATCTGTCACCTGGCTAAGAGAATTTTTCATTTGGTATTGGGTCACACAGTTACCAACTATATAAAATTATTTCATGAAGTTTATTTTATTTTATGGGTATTTTATTTCGCAAGATTTGCCACTTCTCTCTGTGTCTCCCTCCTGCATTTGATAGGGTCGCAGGCTTTTCCATGCATTATTTATAGAAATGTTTAAGAAAAAAATGTTGAGCTGCTGGTCTGTTAAAATATTCTGACATTAAAACTAGTTTATGGTACAAAAAAGTTTCAGGACTACTGCCTTACAGCACCATCTGTTGTACTGCATCTGTGTATGAAATGTACTATATAAATAAACTTGTCTTGTCTTGGTACATGCCTGTGTGTGACAGAAAGAGTAAGCAGAAGATCTAGTAACCACATCTTACCTGTTTAGACCCTGTGCCAAGGGGAACAGGGTAGATTAATATTAATATTAATAGATAATTTAGCAAAATTTGAGCAAGTGATTTTTGTTTGATAGCTGAAATTCACATTTTTTATGTAGGGACAGGAAAGGATTTTGTCTCAGTCGAACATTCAATGTCCCCTGTTGGGAGACAGCCTCTATCAGTCGAACTGGGGTGCGTTTCCCAAAAAATGAACAAACTTAGCTTTAAACCAGCATGGTACGATGCATCATTGAACTACCAACATCCAAAGTGTGACTGTTTCCTAAACACTGTCACACCTTTGTTGTCTGAACCAAGTTGGTTTGAACCAACAATTTAAACGACAACGTTTCTTGTATATTCAGGGTGAACGTGTCTCCCCTGTTGCATATTAACGTAGTGTGGCCAATTTATGACAGCCTGCATATTCTTGGGCTTGGGCTTGGGCTTCATAAACTTCAGAATGCAGGTTGCCAAGGTGAAAATAAACCTCCAGCTCCTCCGTCATTACGTGCATTGTAAGCAATGAGCCTAGTGTTGATAGCGTGTAGCATATTGCCTAATAAGCACATGCATTTACAGATGGCACATCGCCTGTTGTCTATGCAAAATATCATTTTGAAAGCTATTTTAATCAGGCTAGCTGTGATGGCTAATTGTAGGCTATTTGTACAATAATCCCGATTGAAACTCCGGCTCGTAGTCTATGTGAGCATTTATGTAGATATTTGCTTCCACATGACTTCAGGGACAGTCAGGGAGATTTCCTATAGCCTAATTTATATTACTTAAAACAGTAGGCTACTCTTGAGACGTGCATAGTACAACTCATCTGTGTTCATATCCAGAGGTCAGCGTCATTTAATAAACAATGTTAGAGTTTATTTAATCACTGAAATTTCTTGCAAATCTGTCACTATATTGCAAATGAACACTAAGCCAGCAGTATATAGGGTGCAGTGATACTTTACACCATTAGATTTATTCAGTGTTTATTGTTTATTTCCTAGTACGCAGTTATTCCCAACATCATGTGAAATAGCCTATTACAGTTTTTCTCAATTGTTTAAACACAATTCCTTGTACTTCAGACACAATGACCACAACATGTAACTCATGCACCAAGCCCATGAACCAATTCTGCTAAACTATAAACACAATTCCTGCTTTACACTCAAATTGCCGTTCTAAAACACACTTTTTTCAAAACACTATACACAATTCTCTGCGTTTGGCACAATTTTCATGACAAAAATCTCTTGTTTTCACAAGGAACACACAGTGATTCAAAATTCTAGTCAATTGCCCTGCTATGCACACTGACTCATCACACTGGCAAACACCTGTCACACAGCTTTACAATTAGCTATCAGAGCTTTGGAAGAGGCAGAGCCACAGCTAGAGAAGTGAGAGTAAGAGGAGAAGGACGGGGAAGACCCGAACGAGGACGAGAAAGGACTGTAATCTCTGATGAGATCAGAGCCATTTTGATTGACCATTTGGTCAACGAAATTATTTTACAGTAGTTGTTTAGTTGTTTACGTATCTCTCTCCATATTTTACAATCCCCAACACAATTGAGGAGATGAAAGTGTATGACCAAAATCCACAAATGCGTGTACCCTTTCTCTAAGCTATGGAAGACGCATGTGGAAATATAGCAATTGATGCTTTTCATGGATGGAATCGCTGCTAGGCCAGGAAAAACATTGCATGTGATGTGGATGAGGTGCTGTGGCCACACAAAAACAGAAGAAAGGATGCAGCGTAATTTGTTTTTGTAACTGTATAGGCTACAGTAAATTCTTCTGTTCTATTGTATGTAGACCACTGTAGGTGCAGCTTTGTGTTGATTGGGATGCACAGTGTGTACACTGTTTTTGTGGGAAAAATAAAAAATATTTGTAACAATGTATATATGCATTCTGAGTATAAAAACAATATTCTAAAATATAGCACACTTATGTATGTACTGTCTGTAGCAAGTGTAACACTGAACAAAAAAAGGCCTAAATCATTATGATGAATGTAAGCGTAGCGTGAAGTTCTACCAGGAAGACGTAATGCGCGTTATCAATTAGCTGTCGTCCAATCAGCACGTAACATCTGTCTTTAAATACGTCATCTTACCTACATGCTTTGCTGCTCACAGGTGTATTCCGCTGTTCGCCCTCCTCCCACCCCAGCATCCATCCAAGGGTCCTGTCCGTGTCCAGTGGGTCCTGACGATGATGTCTAATCCGCCATGCCTCTTGATCGATCTTTTGATGTCTCTTCTACGTCTGCCTCTTCACTGGCCTCCCGATGTCTCCTCTACCTCGGCATCTCCACTGATCGACCTCGGATTTCTGGTCTCCTCCTTATCCTTCCGGATCCCTCCATATACTCACTCGGGATTCCAGCTACAGCCCCTCCATGAACAGTTCAATTCTCTGCCACATACATTGGGGTGAAACTGCTTTGTTCCCGGATGTTGGATTTCCTGTCACCTGAGCGACAACCTGGACTCTGTCAGCTCATTGAGCACCAGTTCAGCCTCAGGCAGTTAGGCTTTCCCCCTAGAGACATGGTTCTGCCCAAGGTTTCTTCCTCATTAAGGATATTTAGGGAGTTTTTCCTTGCCCCGGTGCTCCGGGGGGACCCAGAGTTGTGCTCTTGGAATCCTCTGGTTCCCTTTTTAATGCATTATGTATCGTATTCAATGTTTGTTATGCATCATATGTTTCTGAAAGTTCATTGTCTACCTTTTGATCACCACCAGTGGGTCCTTGTCCTTTTGTCAGGGGGTATTACTATTATGCCCTGCCACTACTACTACAGTCAGCATCTATTCAGTTTTCATGTTTTATTGATCAGGACAAAGGACAGGACCTATGCCAAAGTTTGTTGTGCCATATCGTTACATGTAATCAAATAAATTATTATTGTGTTACCATATACTCAAAGTCTTTCTGGTTGAAATGAAGAAGAAGTTTTCCATTTATCATAGTGTTTTACATTAAGCACATCAGGGTTCAACTGGTTGTTATAAATGTCTATTCATATGATGGTTTGTGTTTGTCATTTGACAACAAAATAGCATTTTGAGAAGAAATAACATTGTTTTGAATGCAAAGTTTCATTTTGCAGGAGAAGTGAGTGGTTTTGCCCATTGTGTGTGTGTTTTTTTGACTTGTGTGTAGAGTTCTGAGAGTATGAGGCATGCTTTCAGGAAATGTGTTTAAACAATTGAGAAAAACTGTAATAGGCTATAAATAATCGCTACATAATTAGTCATCTTTGATAAATTTCGTTCACAGCGGTCATAGCCTACTTCGGATGGTTTCTCTCTACTTCCGACAATAAACGAGGCTGTCCGAACACATCTGGAAAAATAGTAGTTCAAAAGAATGTGAATAGACAACACATAAATGCAGACAGGCAAAATGAATAATCATTTTGTGCAGTGAAGTGTTTATTGTGAGTTATTATAATAGAACATTTCACCCTGTGAGTGTCCACAAACACAATTAACCATTCTGTGCAGTGGGATATTTTTAGGATTCATTATGAGAAAATGTATTTCCCTACATACACAAGCCTCATACAGCAACAGGCCCATATTGCTTATTACAATAACAGAGTCCCACTCAACCAACATTCCCAAAAGGCCATTCAAATGGCCTGTAGAATGTAAATCCTGAAGGAAAACACTATAAATATCGTATGAATCTTACAGTTGTCAGACTGCCTCTACGACTTCTACTCAACTGTTTTGTGTGGACAAGATCTAGGTTCACCCTTGGGACCTCTGATTCAAAGATATACTTTTTTACATATCGGAATAAGCTCCTGAATCAATGGTGGTGGATGAGTTTAACGCCACTGCTGATTGCTTTTCGCCATTGAACTTATCCTGTTCAAAATTATATACTTCTACAGTTGTGTATGTTTTACTATATGTGGCTGCAACAGCTGTGATTTTACTAACTGTGGGTGGAAATCTTTTGGTAATAATCTCTGTTTGCCATTTCAGACAGCTTCATACACCAACCAATATTCTTATTCTCTCACTTGCACTGTCTGATTTTCTGGTTGGTATATTTGTGATGCCTGTACATTTATTCATATTGATCGAACCATGTATATTGTTTGGGTCAACATTTTGTTCTTTGTATAATACAGTTGTTTTCCATCTAACACTGGTATCCATATACAATGTTGCTTTAATTGCTGTGGATCGTTATTCTGCCTTGAGTATGCCATTTATATATTCCAAGAGGGTTTCAGTCTGTTTAGCTTTTATTTTTACAGCACACATCTGGATATTGTCTCTGCTTTACAATTGTGCACTTCTTTACTTCAGTAACTATTTCATTAACAAATGTCCCGGAAGATGCCTTCCCTACCTAGATGATACATGGTCCACTATTGATCTTGCTGTTGCCTTCATTGTACCATGTGCTATTATTGTAATTACATACTTAAAAGTCTTCTTCATTGCTAGAAGACACGCAGTGGCAATCAGAGCCACATTCAAAGACAAAAAAAGAATGCATGACCAGAATAATGCTGACTCAATGAAATCAGAGAGAAAAGCTGCCAGAGTTCTTGGTATTCTTGTGTCAGTTTTCCTAGTATGTTTAATACCCTTCAATATCTGCACTTTTCTCATAGATGAATTGGGTAAATCATTTGATTATGTAATGAATAACATGTTAACCCTCCTTTTCCTGAATTCCACCATAAATCCTATTATTTATGCTCTGTTCTATCCTTGGTTTCAGTACAGCATAAAACTAATTTTAACACGCAGGATATGTAGAGTTGACTCCTCTCTCATAAATGTCCTCTCACGAGGTTCCTGAGTTTATTCTTTGGCATCTACAGCTTACTGTCAGACAGGATTGCACATTAAACATTTTTAAACATCTCAGACTTTCTCATCAATTTCAAAATAAAACTAATGGTAAATTAAGTCAAATCTATATTTTGGCATTTTGCTCATTTTATCATCACTTTTGTCATCACTGGTATTGTCTTCACATTTATTGTAGTCACTCAAGTGTTTACTTGTTATAGCTATTCTATAAAACCTGTAAATACAGGAGCACCACTTTCAAGACTGAAAACATGTAAAATTGTGATTACATTTTATATAGCTATAATTCACAAGTAGATATGGTCATGTGGTAGTAGTAAAGTGGTTAGAGCCACTATTTTGAACAGGACCAACCTAAGTTTGATTTCCCAATCACCTACAACCATAATTCACTTGAGTAAAATCTGTTGTTAAGTACTGGCCATCTTGTTGTCGTCATTTCAAGGAAGAACTGCATTTATACTGCAATTTTGCTGTAATGTGGGTCTTGCTCTGATGTGGGTACTACTTAATTTTTTAACCTGAAGAATGGGCCTATAGACATTCAGGGGTTAGCATAAGCGCTAACTGACAGTTAAAGAGAGAAAATATCCACCAATCTGCTCAAGACAAAAAGCCTTCATATTGTTTGGATTCATAATCTTTACAGTCCCCTTACTTTGTCCACAGGTGAAGATTAATTTAGTTTGCAACTTCCAAGCCAACTATAAATGAATATGAATGTAACACATTTATGGTCTTTCATTTCTTCATTCATTCATGAGTGGTACTTTGGCCTGGTTATGGTTTTGTAACAGAGTTTCATTTCATAATAGAGTTTCATATACAAAAATGCACATCATGGTTGATATTACAGTTTTTCTCAATTGGTTAAACACATTTTCTGAAAACATGCCTCATATTCTCAGAACTCTACACACAAGTCAAAAAAAAAAAAAACACACAATATGCAAAATCCCTCAGTTCTCTTGCAAAATGAAACTTTGCATTCAAAACAGCATTATTTCTTCTCAAAAAGCTATTTTGTTGTCAAATGACAATCACAAGCCATCATATGAATAGACATTTATAACAACCAGTTGAACACTGATGTGCTTAATGTAAAACACTATGATAAATGGAAAACACTTCTTCTCCATTCATGATAATGATTTAGGCCTTTTTTTGTTCAGTGTTACACTTGCTACAGTACATACATAAGTGTGCTATATTTTAGAATATTGTTTTTATACTCAGAACGCACATAAACATTGTTACAAATATATTTTATTTTTCCCACAAAAACAGTGTACACACTTTGCATCCCAATCAACACAAAGCTGCACCTACAGTGGTCTACATGCAACACAACAGAAGAATTTACTGTAGCCTATACAGTTACAAAACAAATTACGCTGCATCCTTTCTTCTGTTTTTTTGTGGCCACAGCACCTCATCCACATCACATGCAATGTTTTTCCTGGCCTAGCAGCGAATCCATCCATGAAAAGCATCAATTGCTATATTTCCACATGCGTCTTCCATAGCTTAGAGAAAGGGTACACGCATTTGTGGATTTTGGTCATACACTTTCATCTCCAGTCAAAAAAATCCTCAATTGTGTTGAGGATTGTAGAATATGGAGAGAGATACGTAAACAACTAAACAACTACTGTAAAATAATTTCGTTGACCAAATGGTCAACCAAAATGGCTCTGATCTCATCAGAGATTACTGTCCTTTTTCGTCCTCGTCGGTGTCCTCCCCGTTCTCCTCCTCTTACTCTCACTCCTCTAGCTGTGGCTCTGCCTCTTCCAAAGCTCTGATAGCTAATTGTAAAGCTGTGTGACAGGTGTTTGCCGATGTGATGAGTCAGTGTACATAATAGGGCAATTGACTTTAGAATTTTGAATCACTGTGTGTTCCTTGTGAAAACGAGATTTCTGTCATGAAAATTGTGCCAAACGCAGAGAATTGTCTATAGTGTTTTGAAAAAAGTGTGTTTTAGAACTGCAATTTGAGTGTAAAGCAGGAATTGTGTTTATAGTTTAGCAGAATTGGTTCATGGGCTTGGTGCATGAGTTACATGTTGTGGTCATTGTGTCTGAAGTACAAGGAATTGTGTTTAAACAATTGAGAAAAACTGTAAATTGTCCAAAATTGCCACCAGCTGCAACTTGCCCATCCTCCTCCTCAATTCTGCCACATTTGTGCTAAGCCACTGCATTGCTGTTTTACATCAGGAAATGTCTACCTCCCAGCCAAAGGTACCATTAAGATTGACCTGAGAAAGATACAGTGATACTAAGTGATACTAAGATTTTTAAGATATTCAGATTTCAATGGTGGTCAAACCTAGCCTGGTAAACCAGCCCCTTGTACTTGAGGGTCTGACTTAGGTTCCCTTGACATAGTTGCTTAACCAATCAGCGAACAGAGGGAGTGTTTATTAGCGACATTTGAATTGTAGTACGTAACCAGGCTTATAGCCAGGCCAACTGCATACATTATGTCCAGACGTTAACGATTGGGTAAAGGCAGATCCAATCATTTTAAACTTTAGCAGAATCTACACTTGTAGGAAGAAAACATTTCTCAATACAGCACAGCCAGACCCTTTGTACAAAATGAAATGAAGTTTCATGAAAGATCATCCGGCACATTGTCCAGAGTCGAGTCAATTGGCTGGCTATCACTTATGTCAACAACATATTTTTTTAACATTGCAATCAATCCTAAATAAACTAAAACATATCTGAGAATAAAATGTAAGTGATAGATGTACAAACTTGCCATCCTCCATTTTCTCATGACATGTTACATGCCATTTAGCTGACCCTTCCGTCCAGAGTGACTTATAGTGAACTAGGTACAGGGACAGCCAACCTGGAGCAATATGGGGTTATATGCCTTGCTAAAGGCCACCTTAGGCATGAGGGGATGAGGGTGCAGGAGAGTGCTGTTTTTTACTTCCCTACCCCCATTTTTTCTGCTGGGACAGGAAAGACCAACTCTGTACCCAATACTTGGCATGAATTGCATATATGCCCTATCAATATGGGACTTCGTATCAACTACGCTACCTTTCTGGGTGACTGGTTAGTCCCAACAGATTCAGAAGCATTATTAGACCACTACTGAGCAGTAACACGCACTCTGACTGCACGTAATCCGGGGCTACTGGAACCCAAAAGGTGACAAGTCTGATGGATGCCATCTAGCACAGCTTGGCGTTAGAACATTAGTAATCCTCCCACCACCTCAAAAGCATATGCTAATGTCTAAGACAGCAGTGTTGCCAATTTACTGACCTTGTTGCTAGATTTAGCGACTTTTGGCCATCCCTAGTGTCAAAATATATTATTTAGCGACAATTTGGCTACGTCCAAAACTTCGGCAAACTCCGGACTGATGAAACATTTATAGTCATGTCCTTTCTCATGCCACTCTGGCTGACTGCCTCTGCCTCCAGCGTTGCCCCACGATTATAGAAGCTAAGACTGGCCTATGTATTATCAGCACCTATCGTTACACTAAAGTGTATGTTCTATAGATCTATGAGCCAACACAACCTAATGACATCACAGATGTCAAATTGGCAAATTAACGTATGACGTCATCTAGCGACTAGCGACAGTAGCAGGCTTTAGCTACTTTCCATTGCGCCCCCTATGGGCCAAATTTTATGGCATGTGCTGTGCTTTTAGAGGTCTTTGTGCTGATTGTGCTTGATGTAGTTCCCACCTTCTTGGTCCAAGATATTGGCAATTCAAAATCCCAATTTTTGCATTTACCCATATCACTAGGTGGCGCTATGCTTCAAGTGAGTGTTTATGGGCTGGGTCGATACGCCTCTGTAACACCGACATACCAACACAAAATAGTTGTTTTGGGCAAAATTGTTTTTTCAACACCTAGTTTTGATGATAAACAAGTGAGCATTTATGGGCTTGGTCGATACGTCTCTGTAACACTGACATATCACAAAACTTTCATGTTGTTGGGTGAAACGTTCATTGAGTTATTCAGCAAAAACTTTTGCCTGTCTCCCCCTCTTTAACGGACACTGGCACAGCGGGGGGCTGTCCCTTGGATGCCAAAACCTTCTAGTCGCTCGAAAAGTTCTATGGCTACATGCCTACAAAGATTCATGTCCCCCAGACTTCCAGAGTCCCGGCAATGGTTGATGGACATTCACTAAAAAAAAGAAAAAAAATGGAAAAACTATACACTGTAAACACTATAATAACTAGATGTACCGCATAGCGGTACATGGTATGACCGCCGCAGTATATTGAAATGTAGGAACTGGTAGAGTAGTGTTGTGAGGTGAGAATTTCTGTGCAAATGATTTCCTGGAAGTGGGCATGGATGTGGGTTTTCAATGAATGACATTGTGTGGGTTTGTGTAGTGTGTAGGAGTGATTTGTCAAGGCAAGGAATAGGCTAAATGAGATTTTGTACAATTACAGCGCCCCCTATGGACCCCCTATAGAAGGTCTTTGTGCTGATCGTGCATGACGTATTTTGTGCAGTTCCCACTTTCTCGGTCCAAGATACTGGCAGTTCAAAATCCCAATTTTTGCATTTACCCTTATCACTAGGTTGCGCTATGGTTCAAGTGAGTGTTTTTGGGCTGGGTCGATACGCCTCTGTAACACCAGCGTACTAAAACAAAATCGTTGTCTTGGGCAAAATTGTTGCCAAGTTATTTAACCAAAACTGCTTTTCAACACCTAGCTTCAGCAATAAACATCACCCCCTATGAGGAAATGTCACAAAATTTAGTACACATGAAAAGAAAGCGGTTTAGAGATGGCATGTCAACTTTGACCAAATTTGAGCAATTAAAAGCCAAGATATGGACTTTTGAAGAATTTTAAGCTACGTGTTAAATGTTCATTAATGTGTAACTTCGAAACGGTTTATCTCAAGACAAATCCTTTGATAACTTTTTGTCAGCATTGTCTATAGATGGCATATATCAACTTTGGTGACATTCACATGAACGGCCTATGATGAGTTCGTTCAGATTCGTTTTCACAATGTTAAAATTTCACGGAAATTGTTCTCGTTATAAGTGGGTGTCGACCAGTTTTTTCAATGCGTGTGGGTCAATAGATTTCACGATAAAAAAAAATTGATTGTAAACTTTAGCATTCTCTAGATAATAGGCAAAATGACATTTTGTACAATTACAGCGCCCCCTATAGACCAAATTGTATGGCACGTCCTGTGGTTTTAGAAATCTTTGTGCTTATCGTGCATGACATATTTTGTGCAGTTCCCACCTTCTCGGTCCAAGATACTGGCAACTCAAAATCCCAATTTTTCCATTTACCCTTATCACTAGGTGGCGCTATGCTTCAAGTGAGTGTTTATGGGCTGGGTCGATACAGGAGAGGCGTGAGTGACATCCGGTGTTGCCTCTCACTCCAGGCATGCCTCAGGCAACCCCAGTGGCATTTGGTGATCTTACTACACACAGTGTGTAGTAGGTCTACCCTATCAGGTCCGGCTGACCCAGTATATGCAAAATGTCTTGGTTGGTACAATTCAGTTTTGAAAAGATGACAGTTGTTATTGGCTTAGGACACATTACACTAAAGAAATACATGTCCTCGGCTCCTTAGCAAGCAAAAAGCTACAGGAAATCTTCTGGTCATCTCAAGTAAATGTCAATCCTATGTAGTGTATTCTCGGTCCAAGATACTGGCAACTCAAAATCCCAATTTTTCCATTTACCCTTATCACTGGGTGGCGCTATGCTTCAAGTGAGTGTTTATGGGCTGGGTCGATACGCCTCTGTAACACCGACATACTAACACAAAATTGTTGTCTTGGGCAAAATTGTTGACGGGTTATTTAACAAAAACTGTTTTTTGACACCTAGCTTTGCCAATAAACATCGCCCCCTATGACGAAATGTCAAATGAACAGAAAGCTGTTTAGAGATGGCATGTCAACTTTGACCAAATTTGAGCAATTAAAAGCCAAGATATGGACTTTTGAATAATTTTAAGCTACGTGTTAAATGTTCATTGATGTGTAACTTCAAAACGGTTTATCTCAAGATAAATCCTTTGATAACTTTTTGTCAGCATTGTCTGTAGATGACATATACCAAATTTGGTGAGATTCACATGAACAGCCTATGGCGCTATGCTTCAAGTGAGCATTTATGGGCTGGGTCGATACATGTCTGTAACACCGACATACTAACACAACATCGTTGTCTTGGGCAAAATTGTTGACAAGTTTTTTAACAAAAACAGTTTTTTGACACCTAGCTTCGCCAATAAACATCGCCCCCTATGACGAAATGTCACAAAATGTAGTACACATGAAAAGAAAGCTGTTTAGAGATGGCTTGTCAACTTTGACCAAATTTGAGCAATGACGATTTTTCGTCAACGATTCCCGGGACACTAAAACTCGGGGAGACATGAATGTTTGTAGGCATGTAGCCCAAGAAGTTTGTGAGCGAATAACGCCTCTTGGTCCCCCAGGCCCACCCCCCCGCTGTGCCAGTGTCCGTTAAAGAGGGGGAGACAGGCAAAAGTTTTTGCTGAATAACTCAATGAACGTTTCACCCAACAACATGAAAGTTTTGTGATATGTCGGTGTTACAGAGGCGTATCGACCCAGCCCATAAACACTCACTTGAAGCATAGCGCCACCTAGTGATAAGGGTAAATGGAAAAATTGGGATTTTAAGTTGCCAGTATCTTGGACCGAGAAGGTGGGAACTGCACAAAATATGTCATGCACGATCAGCACAAAGACTTCTAAACCACAGGACATGCCATTCAATTTGGTCCATAGGGGGCGCTGTAATTGTACAAAATGTCATTTTGCCTATTATCTAGAAAATGCTAATGTTTACAATATTTTTTTTTATCATGAAATCTATTGACCCTCACGCATTGAAAACACTGGTCGACGCCCACTTACAAGGAGAACAATTTCCGTGAAATTTTAATATTGCGAAAACGAATCTGAACGAACTCGCCAAAGGCCATTCATGTGAATCTCACCAAAGTTGATATATGCCATCTATAGACAATGCTGACAAAAAGTTATCAAAGGATTTATCTTGAGATAAACCGTTTTGAAGTTACACGTCAATGAACATTTAACATGTAGCTTAAATTCTTCAAAAGTCCATATCTTGGCTTTGAATTGCTGAAATGTGGTCAAAGTTGACATGCCATCTCTAAACAGCTTTCTTGTCATGTGTACAAAATTTTGTGACATTTCCTCATAGGGGGTGATGTTTATTGCGGAAGCTAGGTGTTGAAAAGCAGTTTTGGTTAAATAACTCGGCAACAATTTTGCCCAAGACAACGATTTTGTGTTAGTACGCTGGTGTTACAGAGGCGTATCGACCCAGCCCATAAACACTCACTTGAAGCATAGGGCCACCTAGTGATAAAGGTAAATGCAAACTTTGGGATTTTGAACTGCCAATGTCTTGGACCGAGAAAGTGGGAACTGCACAAAATACGTAATGCACGATCAGCACAAAGACCTTCTATAAGGGGTCCATAGGGGGCGCTGTAATTGTACAAAATCTCATTTTGCCTATTCCTTGCCTTGACAAATCACTCCTACACACTACACAAACACACACAATGTCATTCATTGAAAACCCACATCCATGCCCACTTCCAGGAAATAATTTCCACAGAAATTCTCACCTCACAACACTGCTCTACCACACACTCATCATACCAACAGTTCCCACATTTCAATATACTGCGGCGGTCATACCATGTACCGCTATGCGGTACATCTAGTTTTAGTTCATTCATTATTACCCGGTCATTATCAAAATATAATCAAGATGTATAAGAACATGTCACCATGACTGCCATATTGAAAATTCACAGTGGCCCAATATTTTTTTTTTGTATTACGTTGGCTTTATGTGTACCACTTTTTGTGCTTTTATCATAAAATGCAGGATTCTAATTGACTTTCCAGCTAAGCCTGTCCACTGACATGACCACACTGACGGTAAAGGAGTTATTGTTTACAACCCTCCTGTCTATTGTCCTCTCAGAAAACCAAAAAACACAATTAATTATATATATTTTTTAATTATTACTAAATTATTTAGTAAAGTATTAGTTAGCTGTTAACTGTTTACAATCCTGTTCCCCATTGTTGCCCAAGCATAATAAAACAGATATTTTCTGGAATGGCATGAAGGACAGCAGTTTTTTTTTCATTACTAAATGGATGTAAGATTTTTTATGTTTTGCGTGTTTTTACATATAGCTTATCAAAGCATGACAACCATTTCTGAATAGTTTTCAAAACACATCAGAATTGCATCATTTGTTTAGTCTCTGTTGGTTTCCTCACAATCCCATATTAACAGAAGTCATTAAGCTTACTAAATATTCAGAGTTCATGGTATAAATATGACCACCAAATACCCTGGTTCCTATTGCTAACAACCTCTGCAGGCATCTGTACTGCCTCCTGCATTCCTCTCACCAAAACAACTTGCAACTTTTCAGTCTCTATGCGGATGTATATGGAATGACTTTACTTTCAGTGGAAGATCTGTACTCATATAACAGGAGCTTAGTTAATTTGAGTTTAGTGACTGAACAACATTTTTGCTCGAATCACACGTGTGACATTTTTGAGGTGACACCTGTTGATATACTTACCTATGTATGTAAGCTGGCAGTGATAATAATGGCGGTGTGTGGAAACTTGCTTGTGATCATCTCCATCTGTCACTTCAAGCAGCTCCACACACCAACAAACTACATAATTCTCTCTCTTGCAGTGGTGGACATGTTGGTTGGAATTACTGTTCTGCCTGGACAGCTTATATTATTAAATTCATGCTTGAAAACAGGCATGATTTTTTGCTATTTTACTCTGATATGTACTTACTGCCTCAGTTTCCTCTCTATTTACAATGTGTCTTTAATTTCACTGGATCGATTGTACGCTTTATGGAAGCCATTGCTTTATGCAAGTAGAGTGTCTGTCAAAGTTATGTCTAAGGTCATCTTTGTTACTTGGATAATTTCTTTGGTTTACAACCTAGGTCTTGTGTATCTAGTTACCACGGGCCGTGATGATGTGTTATGTATTGGGGATTGCAGTGTAGCACTAAATGAAATTTGGTCAACCGTAGATATTTTTATTGTGTTTGTTTTGCCATGTTCTATTATAATTGTTTCATATTTGAAAATATTTACTATTGCTAGAAAGCATGCAAGAAGCATCTCTGTCAGTAAAAAACAAACCATCCCAAGGATAAGATCTAAAGGCATTACTCTCAAAGCCTCAGAGAGGAAAGCAGCCTTCACTCTCGGAAAGCTGGTGCTTGTGTTTGTTTTGTGTTTGCTGCCCCCATTCTTAACCTTAGTATTTAGTGATAGTATCCCGGATGCATTGCTACAGGAAGTGATGGAAGGAGCTATGCTTGTTCACTACCTGCACTCTGCAATTAACCCATTAGTATATGCTTTCTTCTACCCTTGGTTTCGTAAATGTGCAAAGCTCATTCTCATGCTCAAGACTTTAAATCCTGACACAGCGCTGCTGGTTGTGCTCTCAAACAATGGATAATTAAATCATACTCCCCTTATTTCACTCATGCAAGTCATTTTGGTCTAAAATGCAATTTATGTATTTCAGTATGTATGGATTTGGACGAATATGTATGTATGGATATGTATGGATATGTGTTTTCTGTTAGTCATGTACATAAAACGGTAATACCTTTTGACTTATAATGTACTCATAATTCTTAATCAGACTTATTACATGTTATATGATTTCCATGTGTATATGTGTTTATATAATATACATGTGTTTATATTCACAGTTAGATAATATGTGGTTTTTGAGCAAATAGTATGAGATTATACTTATAACCACTGAAATATACATTGGTGATATAATGCATTTATAATTACAAAATAGGCAAATTCTTATTAAATTCTACCTCTGTGTTGGACATTAAAACATTAGCAAGATAGAAGTGCCCTTACACATCTCCTGTCATTAACAAGCAGTTGGAGCACCTGCCAGGTTTGGCTTTGAATCAATGCACTTTCCTCCAGTCAATGCACTTTCCTCCAGTCAAAGTACTTTCCCCCATTTTCCTCCCAGCTGTGCACACACCCGTTTTGTTTGCCTGTGGATTGTCATTGTCGTTGCCATTATGCCGTTAGGCCCACATATCTACACAGCACAGACAATTCAAAGACACTGTCATACAAGTCATGATCTTTTGGACTCATTTCACTGAGAAATCCTGACTACGCCTTAGCTACTGTGCTCCCAAAAAGTTGATGACGAAATTACTTAGATTTTGATTTTGCTCATGTAAGTCATAACCAGTTAGATATTTGATATGTTAATGTAAATACGTTAATAATAGGATCATCACAAATTTGCACTTCCAATTTCATATCCTAGCATCCAAGCCATTTATTCTGCCTTGTTTACTGTACCAGTAATCCACTCCACAACATAATTCATGTTTTGATCAGTGTTACAACTGAAAATTTGAAATGTGGAAACATGTCTTTAAAATTTAAACTTTAAAACTTAAAAAAATAAAAGATTTTCTAATCAATATATTATTATTCATGATTTCTAAGAAGAAAATTGGGTTTTTAGTCAATATAAATCTACACGACTGAATTCTACAGACATTGGCCGGGTTTTCCAGATGCAGTTAAGAAGTTCTTAGCGTTAAGAACTTCTTTAGACCCTTCTTAAGGCTGTCACGCTCCCACCTGTTGCACGGCCAATCACTCCCCCTGCTCACTCTGGCTCTACAATCTCCTACTCAAACTCCCCGGTCTACTGATTTTCCCCATCATCCAATCCAATTCCTCAATCATCCAATCACCAGTCTGCCACTCACCAGCACCTGCAGCTCATCTCCCGCTCCCTTTATAAACCCCTCTCACCCAGCACTCTCTGTCTGGCCTCTTCAACGGAGACGCTTACTCCAACACATGGACTCCTTGTTTCTCCTGCGCTGTGTGATCATTGCCACTTGTACCAGGTCGTAGAACTCTTGTTATTAGTTTGTTTTTCCTCTCAGTTGGACCTTTTCTGTTGGACATTTTTCTCCTGAGAGACTGGAACCTTTCCGTTGGATTACGATTATACTCCTCTCCTGATCTTTTGAGCGTTGACTTTAGTTTTGTCTCATTTGTTCAGCCTCAGTTCACGTTTTCAAATTAAACATCCTGATTTACTCCTACTTACCTGTTTCCTGAGTCTGTGTGCCCTGACAGAAGGCCAGACCAGGCAATGGAGCCTCAACCATCGACTGCACAAAACATGGACCCATTCCAGGGATTGATGGACAGTGCAAGTCGAACTGTATCTAACCCCGTGACCGTAGCCGCCGCAGCCCCAGCAGCCCCAGCTCCAGCCCCAGTGAGGCACCCACCGACAAGTCAGGGAAGGTCAGTGGTGAGTCCAGCACCGTATTCAGGGACTCCAGAGGCATGTAAGGGATTCCTGTTACAATGTTCACTAGCCTGGGAGATGCAGCCGCACCTATTCCCTACTGAACGCTCCCGGGTGGCCTACATCATCTCTCTTCTCTCCGGACGTGCCTTGCAATGGGCAGAAAGTATCTGGAGACAGAACGGACCCACAGTAGCCTCGGTGGATAGTTTTGTGGCTCATTTCCAGGAAGTCTTTGACTTACCAGAAGGAGATTCCTCCACCCAAGCGAAGCTGCATGCCTTAAAGCAGGGGAAAAGGTCAGTCATAGAATATGCCATCCAATTTCGAACCCTTGCGGCAGTAAGTGGGTGGAATGAGCCAG
Organism: Coilia nasus; assembly: GCA_027475355.1. Taxonomy (NCBI): domain Eukaryota; kingdom Metazoa; phylum Chordata; class Actinopteri; order Clupeiformes; family Engraulidae; genus Coilia; species Coilia nasus. Next base: position 2,057,441 of record CM050219.1, on the reverse strand, counting down.
CGCTTCTCACAGTCTTCAGGCAGGGGCTGGAGCCCTCACTCCGTCTCCAACTAGCCCCATATGATGATGTGATTGGTCTGGAGAGGTTTATTCAACTCGCCGTTCGAGTAGCCAATCGCCGAGAGTGCTGCTTCCAGGAAATTCGTCAAACCTCGGCTTTGGTCCCGCTAATGGGTGACAGAAATGCCACTGTCACGACAGAACCCATGCAGGTAGACACCGTACGACTCACTCCCGCTGAGCGCCACAGACGCCTGACTCAAGGTCTGTGTCTGTACTGTGGGACTTCCGGTCACCTCATCGCTCAATGTCCCACACGCCCACCAAGACTCATGGTGGGTACAGTGAGTACTCCTGCTGTCCACTGCAATCCGCTGCTCATTGAAGTAGTACTGTCTCACGCTGTGGTCACCCATCCTGTGTCTGCTCTCCTTGATTCAGGGTCTGCGGGGAACTTCATTTCCGGGTCGCTCGTCCAACGTCTCCAGCTCCCGAGGACCTGCTGCACTACCCCCCTCGATGTCCACTCAATAGTGGGTAAGCCCTTGACCCGTAAACGGGTCCAACATCACACTTATCCCCTATTGATGCGTGTTGGTTGTCTGCATGTGGAGAAATTACCCTTTTTTATTCTGGAGGACTCCACGGTTGATGTGATTCTAGGACGCCCATGGCTCATCCAACACGGCCCAGTGATTTCCTGGTCCACAGGAGAAATTCTCCAATGGGGAAACAACTGCCACACCAACTGCTTCCCCGAGCTCCCTCGCCCCAGTGAGCTGGCACCTGCGATGTTCATCAACACGACCACCATTGAGAGCCCCGAGCAGAGTCGTCCTGCTGTCGTTCCACCAGAATACTCCGCCTACAGAGATGTTTTCTGTCCTCGCCGTGCGGCTCACCTACCTCCACACAGACCGTGGGACTGCGCAATTGACCTCATACCAGGTCAACCCTTACCAAGAGGAAGCGTCTACCCACTCTCTGTCCCTGAGCTAGAGGCGATGAAAACCTACATTGAAGAAGCTCTCCAACAAGGGTACATACGCCATTCCAAATCCCCAGCGGCTTCTTCCTTCTTTTTTGTCACTAAGAGGGATGGAGGTCTTAGACCCTGTGTGGATTACAGAGCACTGAACAAGATCACAGTGAAGTACAGATACCCCCTGCCTCTCGTACCAGCAGCTCTAGAACAACTACGCGGTGCCAGGATTTTCACCAAACTGGACCTGAGAAGTGCCTACAATCTTGTCCGCATTCGCCAAGGTGACGAATGGAAGACAGCTTTCGTCACTCCTACGGGTCACTACGAGTACCTTGTCATGCCATACGGTTTGTCCAATGCCCCCTCAGTGTTCCAGGGGTTTATGAATGAAATCTTCTGTGACTATCTCAACCTGTTTGTGATTGTTTTTATGGATGACATTCTTATATACTCGTCTAACCTCACAGATCATGTCAAGCATGTCTCTCAGGTCCTGGCGAAGCTGCGAGAGTTCCAACTGTACTTAAAATCCGAGAAATGCCTCTTCCACCAAGCCTCGGTCCAGTTCCTAGGCTATAACATCAGCCGTCTGGGAGTCAGCATGGATGAGGGGAAGGTGAAAGCAGTTCTGTCCTGGGAGGTTCCACACACCGTGAAGGCACTTCAACGCTTCCTAGGATTTGCCAACTTCTACCGACGCTTTATCCATGGTTTCAGCCAGATCGCAGCTCCCCTCACTTCCCTACTCCGTAAGAAACCCAAAAATCTCTCCTGGAACCCCGAAGCAGCAGAGGCTTTCCAAAAGCTGAAGAAGGCCTTTGCATCTGCTCCAATTCTCTGCCACCCAAGCCCCGAGAAAAAATTCGTTGTGGAGGTGGATGCATCCACAAATGGGGTCGGAGCTGTCCTTTCCCAGTTCCAAGGAGATCCTCCTCGCCTTCATCCCTGTGCCTATTTTTCCAGGAAACTAAACCCAGCAGAGCGCAATTACGATATCGGTAATCGTGAGCTACTTGCCATCAAGCTTGCCCTGGAGGAATGGAGGCACTGGCTGGAGGGGTCAAAACAGCCCTTCTCAGTCCTCACGGACCACAAGAATCTCCAGTATCTCAAGGAAGCAAAACGGCTCAACCCTCGCCAAGCCAGATGGGCCCTCTTTTTTACTCGCTTTGATTTCACCATCAGCTACAGACCTGGATCACGCAATCCCCGGGCGGATGCCCTATCAAGAATTCACCTTCCCGAAGAATCCGATAAGCAGCCTGAACCAATCCTACCTGCAGACACCATTGTGTGTCCCATCCTGTGGTCCCTGGATGAGCAGTTGACTGCTGCCAGAGAATCCGACCCAGCACCACCTAATACACCCCCGCGTCGGACCTACGTTCCTCGTCAGCTCAGAATTAACCTCCTCACCACAGCACACTGCTCTCCTGGCACGGGTCATCCTGGGGCCAATGCCACTCTTACACTGCTCCAGGATCGCTACTGGTGGCCTGGGATGACTCGGGACGTCCGCCGATTCGTTGCAGGATGTTCTGATTGCGCCATGGCGAAGACTCCTCGCCATCTCCCAGTGGGAAAATTAGTCCCTTTACCAGTGCCACAAAGACCTTGGTCACACCTTGGAGTTGACTTTGTCACAGACCTCCCACCGTCCAATGACAACACCTGCATCCTTGTGGTGGTAGACCGATTCTCCAAGGCCTGTAAACTCATCCCTCTCAAGAGCCTCCCTACTGCAGCAGAGACCGCTGAGGCCCTTTTTTCCCATGTATTCCGAAACTTTGGCATCCCCGAAGACGTAGTTTCAGACCGAGGACCCCAGTTCATCTCTCGCTTCTGGCGAGCCTTCCTCCGTCTGATGAATATAACCGTGAGTTTGACATCAGGCTACCACCCTCAAACAAATGGACAAACGGAAAGGAAAGTTCAGGAGATCAGTCGTTTCCTCCGCACTTACTGTCACCGGCACCAAAACACCTGGAGTCAATTCTTACCCTGGGCGGAGTATGCACAGAACTCTCTCCGTCAACCCGCCACTGGCCTGACTCCGTTCCAATGCTTCCTGGGTCACCAACCCCCGCTGTTCCCATGGACGGTAGAGCCTTCTGATGTTCCTGCAGTTGACAGTTGGTTTCGTAAAAGCGAGAGGGTCTGGACCGAAGCGCATCACCATCTGCAACGTGCCATTAACCGCCACAGTCGCCATGCGAATGTCAGAAGATCCTCAGCTCCCGATTACGAAGTGGGTCAGAAGGTGTGGTTGTCCACCCGAGACATCAGAATGCGCCTCCCGAGCAAGAAACTGAGTCCGCGGTTCATTGGCCCCTTCGCAATAACCCACCGAATCAACCCTGTCACCTACCGCCTCCAGCTCCCTGCTGACTACAAGATCCATCCCGTGTTCCATGTCTCTCTTCTCAAACCCTTTCACTCATCTCTCTCTCCTTCCTCCACAGAACCTGGTGCTGCTGTCGATCCCCCTTTGCCGCTTCTCCTGGAGGAGGGTCCTGTCTATGCCATCCGTGACCTCCTGGATTCCCGGCGTCGCAGGGGTCGATTGGAATACCTGGTCGATTGGGAGGGCTACGGTCCGGAGGACCGTTCCTGGGTGCGCAGGGCAGACGTCCTGGACCCGGATCTCCTCGCTGAGTTCCATCGCACCCATCCTACTCGACCAGCGCCACGCAGTCGTGGCCGACCTCGACGCCGTGGCCCCTTGTCCCAGGAAGCGGCTCCTGAAGGGGGGGGTACTGTCACGCTCCCACCTGTTGCACGGCCAATCACTCCCCCTGCTCACTCTGGCTCTACAATCTCCTACTCAAACTCCCCGGTCTACTGATTTTCCCCATCATCCAATCCAATTCCTCAATCATCCAATCACCAGTCTGCCACTCACCAGCACCTGCAGCTCATCTCCCGCTCCCTTTATAAACCCCTCTCACCCAGCACTCTCTGTCTGGCCTCTTCAACGGAGACGCTTACTCCAACACATGGACTCCTTGTTTCTCCTGCGCTGTGTGATCATTGCCACTTGTACCAGGTCGTAGAACTCTTGTTATTAGTTTGTTTTTCCTCTCAGTTGGACCTTTTCTGTTGGACATTTTTCTCCTGAGAGACTGGAACCTTTCCGTTGGATTACGATTATACTCCTCTCCTGATCTTTTGAGCGTTGACTTTAGTTTTGTCTCATTTGTTCAGCCTCAGTTCACGTTTTCAAATTAAACATCCTGATTTACTCCTACTTACCTGTTTCCTGAGTCTGTGTGCCCTGACAAAGGCTCCCGTAAGAAACAACCACGTTTCCCAAAATGCTTCTTAGCATTGATGAGTTCAGTTGGACGCCACATGTTATACCAGAACTTCAGGTGGGAGCATATTACCAAACATTAGAAGGTTCGTTAAGAAGGTTCTTAACTGGGAAACCTGGCCATTTTGCGTTTGGATGTTAAGTGAAATGTTGGTGATTCATGCCCTCCTACGGTCAGAGCCCTTTCCTGGGCAGCTGTGGCCTTGGGAGCAGAGCGCTGCAGGTTTGATTCCCATATCAGTAGGAAAAAAATATGAGTAGGGGAGTGAATGACTTGTTTATTTTTTATTTTTATTTAATAACCAGGGCCCTCCTGTGCACTTGTCGATGGCTCAGGTGCCCTAGAGCAAGGCATCTAACACCACATTGCTCCAGTGAGACTGTCCCTTTACCTAATTCACTGTAAGTCATTCTGGATAAGGCAGAAAATGCAATTTAATGTAATATTTTGCTAACCTGTTGTCAGGTCTATAATTCAGTCAACTTTATGGCAGAAACAATGGGGAAGAAAGCTAGCAATGTTTTAGTTGAATTTATCTTTGCGATGGTCTCCCCTCTTTTTTATGTTAATTAGAAAACCCAAACAAAGCAGGTGTGCCTGCACGAGATGAGGTTCTCTCCTGCCAGTGCCAACTCTTGTGAGTGACATAGCAAGCTGTTATCAAGAACGCTGAAAAGACACACCCCTGTTGATGCAATGGGGTAACTGCTGCCTCCACACCCTTTGTAAAAATTAGGGGTTTTGGTGGGGGGCTACTAGCCAAATGGTAGGTGATAGAGTTGGTACGCTTTCCTTCTGAATGCAAACCACAGAAATCCCTGATGTATAGGTTCCATCATGTAACAAGAACACAGCAGGTTATGAACCCTTGGCTTTATGAAATGGAAAAGGTAACAGTTGGTCAGCATAAAGAATTTCCTTTTTTATCTTTCTCTTAAGCTACACAGGACACATGCGCTATATTATAGCATCTCTGAGTGTTATATCATCAGTCCTGTGTTGCCTCTCACTCCAGGCATGCCTCAGGCAACCCCAGTGGCATGTGGTGATCTTACTACACACAGTGTGTAGTACTGTAGGTCTACCCTATCAGGTCCGGCTGACCCAGTATATGCAAAATGTCTTGGTTGGTACAATTCAGTTTTGAAAAGATGACAGTTGTTATTGGCTTAGGACACATTACACTAAAGAAATACATGTCCTCGGCTCCTTAGCAAGCAAAAAGCTACAGGAAATCTTCTGGTCATCTCAAGTAAATGTCAATCCTATGTAGTGTATTTCTATTGGATCACATTTGAATGTATGAAAATGATGTGCTGTCAAAACCAAACCAATTCATTTGTAGTAATGTGACTAATGTCATGTTAAAACAAGCTAGAATTGTATATCTTCTTCCCACCCTTAACCCTCTGGCATGTAGGCCTATGCAAATTATCTCCCTCTTTCTCAAGTGCTGCCATAACACTATGAATATTTCTGGACTGAAAATGAATTCAAGACATCTCTTGGACTGCACTGATAGTTTTCCAGTGCCAGCTCTGCCTATTGGACACATTGTTTATCATAGGCCTACTTTTGCTGTGTGTGGCCATCTACAGAGAATGTGAAATTAAGCTATATTATATTGCAGCACACCTATGCCTATGTTTTATACTTATAATCCTTGCAGACTTTTCTGTTTACAACCAATACATAACATCGTGGTAATAAAACGGAATCTTTTAAACTGAGACGGAGGTGTATTGACCACGAGAGCTGTGTGGGACGTGCCTCTACAGATCAAAGAGCGAGAACACAAGTTTAGACAGTTTCAGTGGGAGGAAAAGGAGAGTGGCTTGCTAGCCGATCTGGATATCCGCGGAGTCTAGGGTTCACCATCAGTTTCTAATGCAAACTTGGGAACAACACACATGCAGTTGGAAACTGCAATATTTGAATTTATTTTCTTCGGTGTTTGGATTCATGTTTACCGTTCTATAGTATTCCATTAGAATGTTTGAACTGGCTTTTCTAGGCGCTTTGCTTTTTTCAACAACAGTTCGTCTTACCTTTTCCCATGGGACTGGATACAAACATTCCGCCGTTCTGGATGCGAATGGAAAGTACCGAATTAAGTGGAAATTCGACGACAAAACAGTAACATTTGAATTAGAAGTAGAAACAACTGGATATGTAGGGTTTGGTTTGTCTTCTAATGGCGCGATGGCGTTATCGGATATAGTGATTGGTGGCGTGTCAAATGGAAGACCTTACCTCCAGGTACAGTAACCTGTGTAGCCCTGGCGTTACCTTTAGGGACCCGCCTCAAAGAGCCTCGCTGTATCTATAGTATAGCCTACATGCTTCAAGTAAACTAATGATTTGTGCTGAACAAATGACACAGGCCAACAAACAAGACATTTCAGTTTTCATCTGTCTACTAGGTTAAATATTAATGTTAACCCTTCAGTTGAACATAAATTCAATGTATTCGAAATGCATTCAGCTATTTCTCTCAGCTTCGCTTAGTTTTACCATCTTTTAAGATTAGACAGGTGGGTAGACCAGGAGAAAAGGCGCACTTTCAGGGATCCGCGCAGGATTTCACATACAGCTGGAGATATGTGCCCTTGGCTGCTTTCAGTGAGTTCACCACAGTGCCAGATGGTACAGGAGATTCATAGTCTCTGGCATTTTTAGGGGCAGGATTTTGCTCAGTATGTTAGCACCTTTTTCAGAGGGAACATTTCATTATTTATTGCATGCAACACAATTGGGCCTTTGTGTTGTATGGATGCCTGCATCCTCAGTGTAGTCAAGATCCCAAGATAATGCAGATCTCTTAGGCAGAATTATCTGAACAATCTTTGTTTATATCTGCTAAATATATCGCACATCTTACTCTTAATGGTAAACACAAAAACCACAAAAGACTTTGGGCTGTTGGCACAGTCAAAGACTCCCGACTGTTTCATAACAGAAGTTGTATCCCTGCATTATTTAGCAGGAAACTGCTCTGTGGTAGATCTGGACCTAGATCTGAGCATCCCTATGCTGTGCTGAGCATCAAAGATTTAGAGAGAAAAGTGACACTACTTTTCATCTATGTACTTTATATTTAGCACATTTAATTTGCACACTTCGGTAGATGAAAAAGCGCTTTTATCTCTGTACAAACAAAGAGCTCACTCTAAATAGGGTAGCTAATTAAAAGAAACTAGATAAACTTTTTGCACCTATTGAGTCTCAGTAAAATTTGTATCCTTTCATCCATAATTGCACAGTTGCTTCAACATGAATGTTTTACCACATAGCCCACCTAACATTCTGCAGGCACCATCCAGTTTGCATATACCGTATGTGTTTTGAAGGTGAACATCTGTCTTTGGCAAAAGGCATGGCACAGGTCACTAGTACACTGCTTTACGTGCACACTTTCAACAGGATTATTTTGCTGACCCCACCAGAAAAGTCCACAGAGACCCGCAGCAGAGCTACAGGCTGGAGTATGGGAGGGAAAATACCACACACACTGTTCTGGCCTTCAGCAGGGACCATAGCACTTGTGATCCAAATGACAAAGAGATATCGGTAAGTTTACATATATATGTTTTTATACATATGTATGGTACAACCAGTAGCTATTATACATGGTGTGTGTGTATATATATATATATATATATATATATATATATATATATATATATATATATATATATATATATATATATATATATATATATATATATATATATATCAAACGGAACATATAAGTCGTTTTTTTTTTATCACATTTTTGAATGCCTGTTTCAGCCAGAGACATTCATCCAAATTTTGGTCAGTAATGCATATTTCAAATGTACAAGTACATATCCAGTTGGAGTAAAACCTGACAACCTTCCCATTGGATAGGCTGCAACACCTCTCAAAGCCAAGTTAAGTAGTTTTTGATGATGCTTTTTAGGAGACAGAACAGAAGGACTTTCAGTTTGCTTTTACCTTTGATGAAGCACAATGCAGTTGCTGCGCTAGTACCTCTGCACCTCCCCAGCTTTCTGAGGAGGAGAAACTGTAGACACTGGCAAAATCTAAATGTTCACTCATTCACTATACTGTATAGTGCACTATGTAGAGAACAAAACACTTTAACTCACACTCTATGTAGTGAACTACTGTATATAGTGAAGGAGTGAACATTTCGGACACAGCCTGGTGTTTCTTTCCACCCCATCTATCTTTCTAGGCAAGCACAGTGCGGGTGATCTGGGCTTACCACGAGCAGGACGTGGGGCCCTCGGGGCCCATGTACCATGGAGTGAACCGGGGGAGGAAGAGTCTGCGACTGCTAAATCCAGGAAGCAGCGATGCCTCCGCTCCCCCCAGTGCTGCCTTCTTCGACCTACAAAACGTTCACGTAAGTCCGTCAACCACTTGGAAAAAGTTACAACACCCTGTTATGTCTTTGTAGATTCTCATTCATCCAGGTCATAGTAGTCAAAAGAGCTAAGTTGTAAGCAACTGGACTTCTTTTTGGAGCTCGAAGACGTTTCATCTTTCAACCAAAAGGCTTTTTCAGTTCTGGCCTGATGATGTTATATTCCAACAGAATGCAGGCAACATAAATTAACTGTTATTGTGTTATAAATAAATGTTACCAACCTAATTTTGGAAATGGCTGGAATTTCTGTCAATGTTGTCTGTTTGTGCTGTTTCTTCAAGACAGGTCCTTGTACCTTCCAAGGACACAACTTACTGGTGTCAGATATTCAGAATCCCAGAGGTCCAGACAAAGCATCACATCATTAGAGTAAGTCAGCCAGCAACTCAATTAGGTTGTCTCTAATGACAAATTGATAGACTATGCATGTATATTGCACATGTACTGGAGCATATCCTGAAGGTATTGTAATCCACTCTCTGCCATAGTTTGTTGTTTATTCCTCATGAAAAAAAACCTTAACATTTCTATAAGAGCAGGTGTGCTGTGAAGTATTGAGTGGCACATCCCATGTAATGTTAGTGTCTTGGGAGAATCAAGACTGGTTGGTTCAAAGGCTCCCCATCCAGTCTTCGGCCTGCTATTGGCCCTTTGTTGATTCGTGTGATTTATTTAACTGTCTGCCTGCCTCGCCCTGTCATTATATAAGAGCCTGTGAAGTGTGATCTTAATCCGTCAGTTCACCCCAGTAATCTGATTCCCACCTGTACTTTGTGTAAATTACATGTCCCAAAGCATAATTAAGGCAGCTTTCAAAATAACAACACAAAAATATAGACACTTTGAAATATGTTTTAATTAGGTGAATGAAAGATGTTTTGGCAGTCAAAAGAAATAGCAGACCTACAAAGTGATTTATCACGTCTTTTGTGCTTTGATGGAACAACAGACGTCTATTGTAGCCATCCACATGATCCCAGAACAGCTACAAGACATTACAAATTCACTGTCATTCACTGTTCATGTCATCCATTTAATTTAAAAGGCAGTTTTTTTCCCACTTGTTAGTAGTTGCACTTGCTGTAGTTATGTACAGACCAGGCCATGAGGTAATGGCAATGTAGCCCTGACAAGCCTCACACATTTACTTTGTGTTTATCACTGGCATGTTCTACTATTGCCCCTTCCAGTCTCCCAGCCCCCTCAGTCATGATCCACATAACACACAAACAGACACACATACACACACACACACAGCTCATTCACGCACCCATATACACACACACACACACACACAACCGCCAACAACCCAGACACACAAACCAAGCTGCCCCTGTCCCAAGCCCGAAACAAAGGCTCTCTTAAGTGGCAGACTATCACTGAGCCAATGTCAGGGTAATTATAGAGCACCATTCTTCCTTTTTTCCAGAAGGTTCTCTGGTTCTCACTCTCCCTTTCTTTCTCTCTTTCTCTCTCTCTCTCTCTCTCTCTCTCTCTCTCTCTCTCTCTTTCTCTCTCTCTCTCTCCCTTTCTGCCCCCTCTTCTCTCTATTTTTAATACATGTCTGTCCATGTGTCCTGGTTGCATAGAGTCTCCTACTGTCTCTACCACAGAGAGTTATGCATGACATCATAACAGCAGCAAATACATTTGATGCAGCCTGTATCTCCCATTTGTTGACATTTGTTTGATAGTCACTTAATTGGGATAGGAAAATACATGTGTAGTGGGCTAGTTTGATATAGTCATTATATATATATATATATATATATATACATATATAAATATAAAAATGCTGCTTATATAATAATGCACAGACAATGTGACTGTGGTATAGTATTTTTAAAAATCTTTTTTTAAGTTTAAGTTTAAGTTTATTAATCAATTGAATAGGACAAACTATTGCCATATCCTGAAAACAGGAACACCCATATTTCCTCTGGCCCTGGACTTTCTGTATTTCTAACTAGATGTGGGATGTATTTGTGTGTGTTTATGTGTGTATATGTGTTTAAAGTGGAGAAGTGGAACTGCATAAGGCAGAGAGAAAAGGGGACAATGTAGTGAGAGAAAAGTGAAACAGAGGGAAAGAGAGAGAGAGAGAGAGAGAGAGAGAGAGAGAGAGAGACATTCTGGCATCTGTTCTGTGTAACATCCCTGAATGGCTCATTTGTAGAAAATGTGTTACAGCAGCCATCTGCACTGTTGAACTGCATTCTTTCAAGTATCCCACTATTTACACGATATACCATTGTTAATTTTATTCATCAACATTAACACATCCAAATCCTGCACTATCTAACCATTTTCTCCACACATTCCAAAAAGTGCAAATTATTAACATGGAGCACAACTTAGTTTTGGCTGAAAAACAAAGTGTCCTCACAAATAGTCACATGGGTTTCCTGGTCCCTCAATGCACAAATAATCATAAATTGGGTTAAAATGGAGGAATGTTTAAATATTTATCCTATGGTTAGAGGGCATGTTGTGGTCCTACTTCCTGGATGTTTGGGAGAGAGAGGCTCCCACTGTGAGGTCACAGTTCACTCAGCGGGATATGGCTTTATTTGGGATTTCTGTTCAAACTGAAGACCTACTGAGTTGGAAAAACAAAGCGAAACAATAAATAGTGAAAGACATGATAAAAGAAAATGGCTAATTTCCTGGTTTTACAGTTGGGTGGGGTGGTAAAATCCTGACCCTTGTTTATTTTTTTATTTATTAATGTTTTAAATCGTGTGGCCTCCCTCACTCCTTTCACATTTGTTTTAATGCCTCAGATCAAAACAGATAATCTGAATGTATTGGTTATGGTGTGTGTGTGTTTGTTCACAGCATTGTGGATAACAGTGCGGGGGCTTAGAAATGGCCAGCACAACTGATCTGTCTATTTTTCCATTGGCATTCATGCTTGCCTTTGTCTTTCTCTGACAGATTGAGCCTTTGATTCAGAAAGGACACGAAAACCTGGTGCACCACATTCTGCTGTACCAGTGTGATAGCAGCCTGAACAAGAGTGACCTGGACATGGGACACGAGTGTTTCCATCCTAACATGCCAGACTCCTTCTTGACCTGCGAGACCGTTGTCTTTGCCTGGGCCATCGGTGGTGAGGTTTGTACTTCATATGTACTTTAATATACTGTGTATTATTGCGTATTTCATGGTTTGCAAATAACCTTTTTAAAGTTAATTCTGAGGCTTTTTGCCCTTCAATCACATAGGGCAGTAGAGAGATGGCAGGAAATCAGTAGGAGAGAGAGATGGGAAAGGGATGGTAAAATTACCTGGGTACATGGTAGTAGGGTCCGTTCACACCAAGATCTATGATGATAACAACAGCTGTAACTACAATAATATGGGTGTCCACACACTGAAGAACGACATTTTAATGGCAACATTCTAGTTGTGATTTAAAAGTCTAATAGAACATGATGTCCTGTGAATTCTTCTGAGTTCTAATTGGCTGACAGTGTTTTTATAGTTCATATGATCGCTCTGAAAGTGATCCCAGCGATATCGTTCAGCCTGTCATCGTCATTATAATTGATATGTGAATGGCACCAGACGATTTTTACAAAGTTATAATTATCTTTATAGTTATCGTTCTAGGTGTGAACGGCCCTTTAGCACGTTAGCCAACTGCGCCACTCTTTAATGGTGTAGGCCTACTGCCATGCAGTGATGACCAACCTGGATTCACAAGCTACAATCCAATACCACATTTTTTAAATCATCTGGTTCTACCCGTCAGTTTAATACAAGTGATTTTACCAGTTAACTCCTCTAACTGGCTAGAGAGTTGTGCTAATTAGAATCTGCTGATTTAGTGAATGGCTGGAACACATACATGGTACTGGGTAGTAGCTTCTGAATCCAGGTTGCCCCATGCTGCTGTCACTGCTGCTATGCCGGTGTAAGATAAATGTTGGTGAAATGGAAGTTCTGAAGAATGTTGGGGTCAATCAAATATAATGTACAATTTCAACATATTTTTTTAAAGTGATCAAAAACGAACACCATTGTGAGTTTAAGAGTTTAAGAGGCAAGGCAGCAGCTGAAAAGTTTAGTTGTTCAGCCATGGGAGTACAATGTATGTTTCTGACCTTGTTTTCGTCATTGATCTGCTATTCTCTCTGCAGGGGTTCTCGTATCCCTCTCATGTTGGTCTCTCAATCGGAACTTCCATAGACCCGGTTTATGTGCTGATGGAAGTCCACTACGACAATCCAGCCCTGCAGCAAGGTACAGGGAGGCCTTCACCTGCCACACTCTGTGTAGAGGTTAAAGTTACATCACTTCAGCGTTTCCCAAACTTAACACACAATTAACAGTGAGAAACAGCACACTACCATGGTTTTCAAAAGGCCACAACAGTGTCACCAAAAAATGACTTTTTTTGCATATTGTTTTATTTCATTCGTGAATCTGTAGCATAAGTTGAAAGTGCTAGGATAGTATGGCATGGCAAGGCATAGCATGCTGCTGCACACAGTTTGGGAACATCAGTTGTAGATACACATACCAATGGTCTTCAGCAAGAAAACAGTATGGAAATTAGTGATAAATGTCAGGATTAATTTGTAGGAGGATGCACAGGGCATGTAGCGTAAAAAAATATTGCTGAATGGTTCTGTTGCATGTATGTACTGATGATGCTTTTCTCCTGAACCTCAGGGCTGTTGGACAGCTCTGGTCTGCGCCTCTTCTACACCCCCAAGCTGAGGCAGTACGACGCGGGGGTGATCGAGACAGGCGTGTGGGTCAGCCTCTACCACATGCTGCCCCCCGGCATGCAGGACTATGTGACAGAAGGGCACTGCACCAGAGAATGCCTACAAGAGGTAAGAATGCTAAACTAGAGGTCCCATTACTGCCCCCATGGTTAGTCATACTGTAGTGTTTTTTTAACTACTTGCTGCTGTATGTAGCACAGTGACCTTGTTACCTCCGCCAAGGCAGTTATGTTTTTGCCTGCATTTATTTGTCTGTCTGTCTGTCTGTTAGCAAAATAACTCAAAAAGTCATGACCATATTATTCCGAAAATGTAACAGTTTGTCGGTATTGTCACTGCCTCGAGGTGATTTTTTTTTGTTGAAAACCAGTTCATTGGTGATTGATGACAGTGGAAAGTTTTTACATAGTAGCAGTAGTAGTTGTTGTTGTTATGTAGTAGTAGTAGTAGTAGTAGTAGTAGTAGTAGTAGTAGTAGTAGTAGTAGTAGCAGCACATTTACAGTACCATGTGGCATGTTTGGCTACACTTTATTACAATTTTATTGATCCCTGGTACAGAGTATCCACATGAAGAAGTACACATGTAATAAAGTTGGTAATAACATATAACATTATGCCCTTACACCTTACCTTAGGTTTGGGGTAAAGGTTTCACACTTGCACTGTACCTAATTTATGTGACAGGGACAATGAAATAAGGTGTAACCTTACCAAATCTTTTTAAACTTCCACCTGTGTACTCCCATCAACCAAAGTGTATCTGCTCCCCATCCTTCACCCAGTCCCTGGAGCACGAGAGGCCCGGTGGTGTACGGGTGTTCGCCGTCCTCCTCCACGCCCACCTGGCCGGCCGCTCCATCAGGACGCGCCATTTCCGTGACCAGGAGGAGTTGAAGCCCCTGGCCTACGACAACGAGTTTGACTTCAACTTCCAGGAGTTTATTCACCTGAGTGAGGAGAGGCCACTTCTGCCTGTGGGTACTGCCTCTCACTCACACACCCTCTCCTCTAGCCTGTGTGTGTTCACAAATGGCAAGATGTCATTCACATTAGGAGCAGCACATGTACTGCATGGAAAGAGAGGGTATAAGAGGAGTTGGTGCGGCATAAAATCATTAGCGCATACAGGAAGTAACCAGCATCTGATTTACTTAGAGTAGGGCTGCATCTTAATTTGTGTGTGGGTTTGTGTGTGTGTTTTCCTGTGGTGTAGTATTTTTAAAGGTCAGGCTTGTAAAAGGAGTGGCTTCAGGGCATCCATTACAGACAGCGAGAGAGAGAGAGAGAGAGAGAGAGAGAGAGAGAGAGGGAGAGAGAGAGAGGAGGGGGGAAGGGAAGAGGGTAAGAGGACAGGGGAGACGGAAAGACATGACTAAAGGTTTACTCACAAGCCACAGCATGTTGCCACTCCTTTCGAAATAATAACACCCCCTACAAATGACAGCACCAGCAAGCAGCTACAGTGGAGCCCAGCAGCACCACGGCTTAGGCGGACACTCTCACTAGTCAGACTGCTGTCAAGAAACTGTCTGCTGTCTAAGAGAAGATTGGTTTTTTAGGTATCACTTTAGGTATCCTTGTGCAGTTCATATGACCTGACCCATGCTTGTATTCAAGATTTGACAATAACATTTTGAGTTCAAAGGTATCCTACTTGTAGTTAGTGGGGTGAAAAATTGACCAGGTACAACACTAGAATTTTTTTGGTGATTTGCATATCACATTTTGTTTGCCATCCTTTAGAACTAATGTGTCTGAAACAGCAACCATTCTCCTTCATGTTTGATGTGCTCTTAATGTGCTCATGTTTGACCACAGTGAACAAGTGGTTCAGAAATACATCTGAGTCACCATAACGTCTGTTAATGCTATAAATGGATGTAGTTGCTAAAACAGTCCAGAAGAAAAAAAATAAAGTGTGTCAATATCGGGGTGAATGCAGGGCTTGGAGAATATGACATCAACTGGAGACTACTGTAAACCAGGAACATGCAAATTCTTATAGGATATGGATTTTTATGTCCTCAAATGTCAGCAGACTTTAATGATTGTATAAAAGATTTTCCAAATGATAGGTGCTGTCAGGGATGCTCGCATTGGTTTGTCTTTGTGTGTAATTTTAAATTTCATAGTAGACGTGTGTGTGTTTGTGTGTGTGTTTTCATGAACGCCATGTCTGCTTTGATGCCCTTTTCACCTTCCATTTGCAGAGTGACAACTTAATTACAGAGTGCAAGTACAACACAAAGGACAGAGTCAACATGACTTGGGTAAGTGAAGTCTGAATGGAGATGGAGCCGCTCTATCACATACATCTAATTATTTGCTTCATGCTCAAATGGTCTTCAATTATTGCACAAAGCTTTTATAACATTTATATTAATTTTCAGCTGTTTGTGTGAAACACCTGGCTAGCTCCTTTTGTGTGGATACCTTGATGCGTATGAAATGTCATACACACTGACTCCCTGGTTGTTTGTATATTTTGACTACCTGCCATCTAACCTTATTAACCCCATAAACTCCCTTGCTGGTTACATCACAAGGCCCACTCAGTCACCTGACAAGAAGATGCAATGAATCAAATGCCATTTCTTTGATGTAGCAATACAATCAGTCATGACAATAGTGTTGCATTAGTTTCCTACAAACAGGCTGATTGTTTTGTGGTTTAAGATTAGTTTTCTCAGCGTGATTCAATTGCACACCTGCCGTCTTCTGCAGTAGTGACACTTCTGTGCAGTCGAACATGTGGACATGAAATGCCCTTACACAGGGTTCTAATGCTCACTCAGCATGTGTGTGTCTCCCTGTGGTACAGTAGTGGGACCTGGCTGCACAGAGCAGCCCAGTCCGGTGTAGTGCAGTGCAGCATGTGGCTCTCTCTCTGGTACAGTAACTGGGTGTTCACATCAGAAGCGACGAGAGAGACGGAAGTCATTATTTCTTTATGGAGAGTCGGCAAATTGGGTAACCAGAGCGAATTCTCCGGCAGCGAAGCAAATTGGGCGACCAGAGCAAAAAAGAGAAGTCAGTTAACTTTATGGTAGTGAGCTATGACACAGTTCGGCGAAAACCAATCAGAATACATAGATTTACCAACGTCTGTTAATTACTGAGCTAAATCTAAAGTTCTTTGGCTAAATCCAACATTACAAATGATACGTTATGAGCGAACAAGGCAAATTCAACAGTGAAGCTTCTTCAGTGACCTCGGTGACCTGTTCGCTTTGGTCGCTTCTGATCTGTACGTACAGTAATGGGATCTGGCTGCATAGAGCAGCCCAGCCCGGTGCAGTGCAGTGGACACTGGGCAGTGTCTCTAGGCCAACCCTTTCGGACATATGTGTTAAAAAGCCTGTCTGTTCTTGGCTGAACAACCTGTCTGCAAACACTGAGCCCCAGGAACCCAGATGGATCCCGCTTATAAAGCAGTTGGCAGCTACTGTCTCTTGGCTCTCTCACAGACACATCAAACGAACAAATTACCCAAAAGCCTGTCACCATAAAAAAAAGATTCCTCCTTCAGCAGTCAGATTTTTTTTATAAAGATTCGTAAAGAGTAATGCCAGCTTAATAAATGCTATTCTGGAAATTGAACAGACAGAAAATATGTTATTATATTGTTCAGAGAGTGGGGAGAAAAAGAGGTCAACGTTAGTTCAGCGCTGCCATACAGGCGTTTGTGGCGTATGAAGCCTGTTAGACATTAAGGACAGTGACGCTTCCCACAACTGTTAACAGCATGTCTTTAAAGTGAATAAATAAAACCTCATGAATCAAAACCCGACTGAAATAAGAGGAGATGAATGAGACCTTTGATATACCCCACTGATTTAATCTGACTCCAGTTGTGCGATGAGTCACACAGCAAGGCCACTCGAACAGTAAATGTGAATGTTTGGCTCATTTGCATGTACCGTGTGATAAGCCCAGACTTGTGTTAGGGGATTTATTGCTCTTAGTTTGTTTCCGTTGGTTACAGAAGACTACTGCCACATTACTAAACAAAGGTCATCACTTCCACTCAGATTTTAACTCAGGGGGGGTGTCAGGGGGTGTATTTCAAGCGGCTTCAGGTCCTAACCCAGATGATTTTACTCAATGTAACTGGTACCCCTTCTAATAGAAGAGCCCCATGGATTTGTTTTACTAGGGGAATGAAGACATAAGTCGTCTTTATCAGGAGATAAACTACCACTTCAAATTACCACTTCCTTCCTTCCTTCCTGTACGTTTACATACCCAGCAGGTATGTGACTAAACCTGAAATAACCCCTAAATCTCACAGCTGCCTACTCTTAAGGACTCTAGTGTCACAGTAGCATCAACTCCAACTTTGAGTTAAATGTAAGCCATTCCATAATAAGGTCTATGCAATGTGACACCAATGGGTGTGCATTCATAAGCAGTTACAAATGAAAGACCACTTAATTTACACCAATGTTTTGCAACACAAAACATTGTATTACATGACAATCACTGCATACAATCAGAGTTTTAAAGTTTTTTTTTTTTTGCTCTAAAATCTTTTATCTGAAAGCAGTGTTAAGTCTGGACCAACCTTACAAACATATCACACACAGATTAAATACATAGCTAGGAACATTTTGGGAAAGACTCCTCAAGGTGTAACGTGAGAGTGCTGTGGCATTAGGAAGGGCCTGGGAAACCCACCCTGTTCTTTGTGGCTGCAGACAATGTTGCGTACTTAGTTTACAGAAAACAAGATAGTTGTGCACCAGGAAGAGTACCTCTGGGAGAGGAGAATTAAGCCTTCTTGACTACAAACCTTCTAACATGCTATTTGTTTGGCAGAAGACTTACGGTCAAAATACATGCAAGCGGGCAAAGCGGAACAGTCTACTCTTTTCAGTTGGGAGGCGGCAGGTGGTGACATAGATCAGCGAGGTGGGCGTAAAAGTTGAACTCTGCTGAACTTTATGCAAATGAGGAGCAGTGTTTGCTGAGTGGTAACCAATAACATTGTTTTAAATGACTTTTCAGTTGAAAGGCAGCAGGTGGAGAGATAAACATTTAAACATGGACGTACATACATTTTGAAACAGTGCCGTTGATTAACATTATATTGCCATGCCAGAAGCAACATAATTATTACCATTCAGAATTCTTTAGCCTTTTAAACTTCATATCTTTCCAACTGACATTCGGTACACGCCCACTGAAAGCGGAGCAAGCAGACATAAAGCAGTACATTTTGCTTGCATGTATTTTGGGCGTTAGCCTTAGCACCTAATGTTTTATTGTTATTATTTCTATACTATTATTTCCTCAGTAAACCATCATATTACTAGGTTTGTTTGCTAAGTCTCATGGTCCAGTTGGTCTCACCTCATCAGTAATGTAGTGTTGGTAGGTCAGGTTAGTAGGTTTGTGTATTCACAAAGATCTATCTGACTTTTGAAAAATGCAGTATAATCCAGTAAATACCACTGAATTAAATGTATGTCCACACATTTATGTGATATTATTTTAGTAAATTTACCAATCACTTAATTATCTTCCAAATCACATTGATTTTATATTATTTGATGCAAAAAGTACATATACAGTATATGGACATGTCGAAAAAGACCCTGTTAATTCACAGAAGGTGATGTTTTCTGTGTGTGTGTGTGTGTGTGTGTGTGTGTGTGTGTGTGTGTGTGTGTGTGTGTGTGTGTGTGTGTGTGTGTGTGTGTGTGTGTGTGTGTGTGTGTGTGCAGGGAGGGTTGAGCACCCGAGATGAGATGTGCCTGTCTTACCTGCTGTACTACCCCAGGATTAACCTGGCCAGGTGCGAGAGCCTGCCTGAGATTAATGGACAGCTCAAGTTCATTGGCGTCAAAGAGATCCAGTTGCCAGTCACGTAAGTAGCTCAGATGGAGATGGGAAAGGGCTACTTGACTTGACTTGACTTGAAACCCAGGTTTCAGCTGGGAAAACTCCCATCTTGTATTACCTGTGTAGCTGTGCAACTGCCAATGTCCCTAATTAGCGTAGCTACCTGGCTGGAGAGTTGTAGGTATTAGAACTAGCTAGTTCAAGGGTGGAGTTTATCTGCTAGGACAGGAGCTGTATAAGGATACCACAGTGGCTGAGGTTTTGGCATAGTGTTATCAAGTAGACTCCACTTTTTAGTTAAAAAAAACAACATTATAAGTAATGTAAGTGTGCAGTGCTTTAAAAAAATCGTCGTACATCTCATTTATATTGTCAGGCCCCCAGGCTTTTTCATAACAAATGGCATAGGCCCAGGTTAACCCTCTCTGATCTGTCGGCATCAAGCATAAACACATAAAACACACATATATAAGAGTATAACCTCTTGCCCAGCTATAGTGCCAACCAACATTATAAAATACATTCACTACCACAGCAGGCTTGTTTCAGAGCGAGGCCTTCATTGCTTCAGGATCTTGCTATCTCTTATTATTCTGGGGCCTTGTGTTTCTGTGGGGATATATTCACAGAGCCCTTTGTTCCCAAGGCCCTACGATTTAGATGTTTTAGGGCTAAGAAAACAAAGCAATGGAGAGCTGGCATGGAAGATAGGTATGCTCCCATTGTGTCCCTTTGGTGTGTTCCAAACCTGTAACATGATGCATTTTAGCAAAAGCTGACATCATGTTTAGATAGCCATGAATGACTGTAAAAAATAGACAGATCTACGTATAAATCTTGTTCCATGTCATTGCTTTGTACTTTTTATTTATTTACACTGTTGATGTCTGTTTTATCTGTATAAATTGTTTATGTCCTCTTTTGAAAGTCGCTTTGGATAAAGCATCTGCTAAGTGTCATGTAATGTAATGTAAACTAGAGTTCTTGTGTTTGTTTCAGTACCCCAGTACAGTGGAGTTTCTCAGCATGGTACAGATGAGTCCTCTGGAGTAGGCAGGTTTTAGAAGGCTGCCAAGTCTGTGTCTCACCACTGTTTAAATGCCATAAGGCAGTGAGGTTGGCTGGATGTATCGTCTTGTTTTGTTTAAGTTGCTAGAGTTGTTTGTCCTCGTAAAATGAGTCAGTGCTAATAAAAAGTACTAAAGAATTTGGGCTGGCAGAAGAAACAGCAAGGCATTACTTCTCCATACTATAGGCACACATATTTATAAGAGACATAATCAAGGCCATGTTGACTCCATTCAAACTAAACTGCAGCCTGCCAGAACAAAAAGGAGAATGAAGAATGCCCTATACAAATTGCATGTATGGCATATTCAATCGAGTGGTTTTCTGAAGGAAGGGTTGGAAGTTTGGTTTGTTTAGCTCCAAGGCCTTAAACACAGTCTGTCTTTCTTTCTTAAACACACACACACACAAAGAGACAGAAGGAGGGAGTGACAGAGAGAGAGAGAGAGAGGAGAGAGTGATAGAGAGAAGGACAGACAAACAGACAGAGAAACAGACAGACAGATAGAAAGAGAGACATTGCATCTGTTGCCTTTAACCTCAACAGTAACATATTTGGCCACTGGCAGTATGCAGATCTGGAGATTTATCTTGTTGCCCTCAAAACCGAGAGTCTTCTGAAAAGGGTCTGTGCTGGTCGGTGGTATTTAGTCTGCTGGGTTGCCAGCAGACTGTGTTCACTCGCTGAAGAAAGAAAGAAAGCTCGGCTTCTTTTGTGTTCAGTGAAAAGAATGAAGGGATTTGTGAGTGGTCAGACAAGGGCACTCTAGTTACAAAGCCCCTTTTTTCACCTCACTACAAGCATACATACACACACATACATACACACATACACACACATGCTCTCTCTCTCTCTCTCTCTCTCTCTCTCCCTCTCTCTCTCTGTCTCATTCTGTCTCTCACACACAAACACACACACATACACACAACACACTATTCCTTTGATGCCACCAATTGACCAGTACCTAGTGCCATTTTCGGTATGGTATGCCATTTTAACTTTTTTTTTCACGATTATCAGTTGTCACTGTAATGTTTGGCATACCAATGAAATATTAGTTGTAGACCACATTTTCCAAATACAAAATATTTGTCACATACTTTGTGGGTAATTGCTGCATGGAAACAAATTAGATGTTTACAAAGAAACTATAACTCATATTAGAAATTGCTCATATTTCCGAATTAAAGTCCCAGTGAGGATGTTCAAGTATAGCACAGACAAACCTGCGTTGTAATCAATCCTGTCTTCCAAGAGTAAAACTATCTGTGCTTGTACACTTCAAAGAGACTAGGCAGGGTGTAGGGAGTTTCAAATTAAATGCCTCCAAGTCACTTCAGTGTACAAGAACCGACACTTCAAGGGCTCAGAATGATTTCTTTCCATAGTGTGTCAGCAGTTGTGCATATAAATTGTGTGTTTGACATTGTATATTTGAAACTAAATTCATGTAGGTGAGTAGAGCAGTCACGGGGAGCAGACAGACAGATACAGACCCAATAGCGTAACTTCACAATAGACTTTATTGAAGGGTTCGGGGAAAACGGGGAGAAAGTCAAAAGCCCGGTAGGGTGGAAAAGTCACTGGCGAATCGCTCGCCAAGGCACCCAGGCAGACGGGCAGGGACAGCCCCGCGACCGGGTCCGTGATGAGACGAGCCCAGTAGTGGACGAGCTGTGGTCGGTACCGGGGACAGGAGAGCCGAGCAGAGTCGAGGGCGAGCAGAGGTTGACACCGGAGGGCTGGAGAACCAGGGACAGCCAGGGACGGACCAGGGTCGAAGCCAGGAGCAGGTGAGTCAGCCGGGCAGGAGTCGTTACCGGGGCAGTAGAGCAGAGCAGAGTCGTGGGCAGGCAGAGGTCGAAGCCAGGGGCAGGTGAGTCAGCTGGGCAGGAGTCGTTACCGGGGCAGTAGAGCAGAGCAGAGTCGTGGGCAGGCAGAGGTCGAAGCCAGGGGCAGGAGTGTAGAGCAGAGTCAGGGACAGGCGGAGGTCAATACCGGAGGACTGAAGAGCCAGGGAGAGCCAAGGACGGACCGGGGTCGAAACCAAGAGCTGGAGAGTCAGGCGGAGTCAGGCAGGCAGGAGTCGGCACCGGAGGACTGGAGATTCTGACAGACAGACAGGGGGGAACACAGGCACAGACGGGAGACGAGCAAACACCAGGAGGTAACAGCCAAAACAGACGTGAAGGAGTCAGGAGTCAAGATAGCTTGCCGAGGAGTACACCGTGGTTCGCAGACGGACTGACAAGGAGTGAGTGAGAGAGGCGAGTATAAGTAGTGGAAACCCCGGGAACTAAACGAGCGTGAACGAGGAGTGCAGGTGAGTAGAATGATTGAATAACTCGTGATAGTCACAAACCAGGAAGTGCAGGTGAGACGGATGATTACAGCGATCGTGAAGCGAGGAGAGCGAGTGAGAGAGATAATCTAATGAGGGTCTAAACAAGGAAGTGCAGGTGCAGTGAATAATCAGATAATGCGGGGAAGGAGCAGTAAAACACGGTAGAGTGAACCTAATAGACTAATAGGTGGGTAACAATGAAAAACACATGAAAAATCCCAAGCCCAGAGCGAAACCGTGACAGACCCCCCCCCCCCCCCCCCCCAAGGGACGGCCCCAGAAGTCCCAAGAAAAAAGAAAACAACACCAACCGGGTGGGGGGGAGGGGAGAGACAAGGGATCAGAACTCGGACCGGTCCGACAGCAGGGCAGCATCCTCCTGAGTATCCCGGGCTCCCCTGGTGGGCGGAGCAGCAGCCAGAGGCGGAGGAGCCCCTGGGACGGCCCCCGACGGAGGGCCGGCTGGCTGGAACTCCGCGATGAGGGAGCGGTCCAGGATCTGGGGTGCGTTTCCCAAACAACGACGGAGGTTAGCATTAAACCACCGTTGTACAACGTAGGTTCAAACTACTCAGCACCCCACAACCGACTGTTTCCCGAAAATCTCCAAACTGCAAAGTACCCAGATGTTTCGGAAGTGCTCAGAGAGTATTCGGGTGCATTCGTTGCGGATAACGACAGAAATGATTGATCTAGACTACATAAGGACATAAACGTAGTCTCATTTCATTTAAGCCGGTATGACAGCTGTAGAAACTCTGGGATATCTCCGTAAACACAACTATGTGCCCTACTCATTAAAAGTAACAACTGACTGTCAGTTTGTATCATATGTCTGTGTATTTAATTTATACTGCATGGAACAACAGCTAAAAATATATCCACTCCCTTCATGTAGGTAAGTGGTGAGGTGGATGAGTGGTTAGCTCGTTGGTCTGTCAAAGGAAGTGTTGTCTTTTTCGGTGAGATATGGGTTCGAATCCTGCCGAAGAGTAATCAATTTGTAACAGGTGAAAATGATCTACGGGGCAATGGAATAACCGTGCTTGTGGGTCAGTAATCAGTGCACATACATCACAATATTACAAAAGTGCTCATTAACATCACTGACGCACATTAACTTTTATCCAACCACATTTTGTGTGTTATCGCGTGTGTTTTCTACCTTCTTTTTACATGATGTGGCAATGCAATACCGATAATTAAGTGAATTGGGAGTAACATCATTTATGCAGATGGTGGCAGTAATGCACAGACAGCCGCCTAATCCGCCACAAAAAGGCCAAAGGTGACGAGCAAGACGTCACGTGAACAAACACGACGGTCTCACGACAGGTCCATGCTAATCGTTCCAACTGCACAGCTTCACGATGGAACTTCCGATGGTTCGTCCAGACTTTGTTGTTGGGAAACACTTGCGTCGTTGAACGATCCATCGGACTACTGTAGTTGTAAACCTCGTTGGTTGCTAAGTCTGGACGATGGTGTTGAGAAACAGCAGACCATCGTTCAAACCTACGAAGTTGCTAAGGAAGTAACGACGCTTTTGGGAAACGCACCCCTGGCTGGCCGGAATCCAGGACCTCTCCTCAGGACCATACCCCTCCCAATCTACGAGGTAGTGGAGACCCTGCCCCCTCCGCCGGGACCGGAGAAGGCGCCGCACCGTGTAGACGGGATCCCCATCAATAAGACGAGGAGCGGGCGGCGGAGGCTCTGCCGGGGTATGAGGGCTCACCCGCACCGGCTTAATGCTGGACACGTGGAAGGTCGGATGGACCCTCATGGTGGTAGGGAGTCGGAGACGGACCACTGTAGGGCTGATGATGCGTTCCACCAGGAACGGACCCATGAAACGGGCCACCAATCTCGATACTCCGGTGCGGGGGTCCGACGACAATTGGCCCCCGCGGAATAGGCCGCCACAGCTCTCCTGAGTGCGGCCCGTGCCCGAGCCCAGGTCCGTCTGCAGCGACGGGCGTTGGCGAGGGCCGAAGGGCAGGAGGCTTCTCCCTCCTGGCTGGGAAACAGCGGCGGCTGGTATCCATAAACACACTGGAAGGGGGACATCCCGGTAGCGGAACAGGTGAGTGTGTTATGGGCGTATTCGACCCATACCAGTCGGCTGGCCCAGGAGAGGGGGTCCCCAGAGGCCATGCAGCGCAGGGCCTTCTCCAGCTCTTGGTTTGCCCATTCAGATTGTCCATTTGCTTGCGGGTAAAATCCAGACTGACCGTGGCCCCCAGCAGCCGGCAGAACTCCTTCCAGAAAGAAGAGGTGAACTGCGGGCCACGGTCAGATACCACATCAGCGGGATGCCGTGGAGACGGAACACATGCTGCTGGACTGCCTGCGCGGTCTCCTTAGCTGATGGAAGCTTGGGTAGTGGAACGAAGTGGGCCATCTTACTAAACCGATCCACAATAGTGAGGATCACCGTCTTCCCTTCCGAGGCAGGCAGTCCAGTCACAAAGTCCAAGCTGATGTGGGACCAGGGACAAGAGGGAACGGGCAGCGGCTGGAGAAGGCCAGCGGGAGGTCTATTGGAGGCCTTGTTGCGGTTACACACCGGGCAGGCTAGGACGTACTCGCGGACCTCCCTCTCCAAGTCGGGCCACCAGAATCGCCGAGCGATGAGATGACTGGTGCGGGTCGTTCCAGGATGACAGGCCAGGAGGGAGTCATGCCCCCACTGCAGGACCTGGGAACGGAGAGCCTCAGGCACATACAATCTGCCCTCCGGGCAGGCGCTGGGACCGGGTTAGTCCTGCAGTGCCCTCAGTACCTGCCTCTCGATGTCCCAGGAGAGAGCTGCCACGACCCGAGACCCCGGAAGGATGGTGGCTGGACCCTGGAGGCTGTCGTCTCCCTTCAGGAACTGGCGGGAGAGGGCATCTGGCTTCACATTACGGGACCCTGGACGATAAGAGAGAGAAAAGTTAAATCTAGAAAAAAACAGAGACCACCGGGCTTGTCTGGGGTTAAGTCTTTTAGCAGAACGGATGTATTCCAAGTTCTTGTGGTCTGTCCAAACAATGAAAGGGACGGACGCCCCCTCCAGCCAGTGCCGCCATTCCTCCAGGGCCAGTTTAACAGCGAGCAGCTCCCGGTCCCCTATGTCGTAGTTGCGTAAACCGGGTCTTTAGGTCGGAGAAGGCACCATCAGCGGCCGTCGTCCACGCGAAAGGGATCTTGGAGCTGGTAAGTGCGGTCAGGGGGGCAGCTACTGCGCTGTAATTACGGATGAATCGCCGATAAAAGTTTGCAAACCCCAAAAACTGTTGTAGCTGCTTGCGGTTTTCGGGGACGGGCCAGGCAGAGACAGCTGATACCTTGGCGGGGTCCATCTGGATGGAACCCTCTGCCACAATGTACCCCAGGAAAGCCACGGTCTTGACATGGAATTCGCATTTTTCTGCTTTGACAAAAAGAGAATTCTCCAGGAGACGGTTGAGGACTAGTCGGACGTGCTGCCGGTGTTCTTCCAGGTTTCTAGAACAGATCAAAATGTCGTCCAGGTACACAAAGACAAACCGGTCCAGCATATCCCGCAGCACGTCATTGACTAGCCCTTGGAAGACGGCAGGGGCGTTGGTTAATCCGAATGGCATGACAAGATACTCATAATGTCCATTGGGGGTATTGAAGGCCGTCTTCCACTCATCGCCCTCCCGGATACGAACAAGGTGATAGGCGTTCCTTAGATCCAACTTGCTAAAGACCGTGGCCCCCTGGAGGAGCTCAAAGGCGGTGGAGAGCAAGGGCAGAGGGTACTGGTTCTTTACAGTGATGTCATTTAGTCCACGGTAGTCAATACATGGACGGAGGGATCCATCCTTTTTCCCCACGAAGAAAACTGCAGAAACCGTGACAAGAGCTTATCTTTTACCTTTTTCAGCATGTTGCCATTTGGTTCTGGTGCACTGAACATGATATACATACTGGTATTTTCTGTAGTAGACTTTCTGTACAAAACGTGCAAAACACAAATTAGCTGTATTTTCTCTTCCTCTTCTTAGAACTTGGCCGTTTGTCATAAAGAGTCCAAAGAGATACAGCAACCTGTCATTCACAGAAGCCATGGACAAGTTCAGGTGGTCGAAGAAAAGAGGAAAGGCCTTTAACGACGTTGTGCTGCAGCTGCCCATGAACGTGCGCTGTTCCAAGTGGGATCGGGACGAGTGGTCGGTAAGAGAAGATCACACACACACCTAAATAAGTATTTATACACCCTATATAATAAGATTATAAGCAACAACTAATAACAACTAGATGTACCGCATAGCGGTACATGGTATGGCCGCTGCAGTGTATTGAAATGTGGGAACTGTTGGTATGATGAGTGTGTGGAAGAGCAGTGTTGTGAGGTGAGAATTTATGTGGAAATGATTTCCTGGAAGTGGGCATGAATGTGGGTTTTGAACAAGGGGGTAGGAATATATCCGGAAGTTGAAGCACCCATGGGGAAATCTCAACCCGGAAAATGACCAATAGCATGTAGCATTCCGTTGACTTCCATTCATTTTAGCGTCACTTTGAAATCAAACAACTTTACATGAGAAGCCATCCGTACCTTGATATTGGCATTGTTGTAAACCGGAGAGGGCACAGCAAAACATATTTGCTTCGATCAGAAATCTGTCATGTTATTGCCTTGTAAGAAACGTTTATCTGAAATTATGCTAAAAATGACGCCATAAATCATGCGACGGCTAGTGAGTTTCTGTCGCACAGGAGAAAATTTACCGTAGTGGTTGGATAACAAGCTGTAGCCACAGTCATGCTCGTTTACTTTTCTATTCATGTTGGGGAAACATTTACATCACTATTTCCCGAAAAATAAGCGTAGAACTTGGTATTTGTTTGTAAGCAGAATCGCTATCTTTATTCGATGCAAGTGAATTGAGAAAGACTGCTAAGCTAAGCTACACGCTATAGCTTGTAGTTTACATGCTAACTAGCTAGCTCCCTTGACATGCTGGCTTGCAAGACTGCCTGGAACCAAAGTTAGTTGACGAAGAATCAAGTCCCCACATACAATATTAGCCCCCCATTCCACTAAGTGATTGCAGCTATAACGGTAGAAGAATACTTATTAAGAAAATTATCGTACGCTGTATGATTTGTGATTGAGCATCTACCACTCAATTTATAGTATTTGGGTTCGCTGGCCGACGTGACCGTACGTCACCCCGCACTTGCGCAGTTGCATTGTGACCAATTAAAAATCTCAAAATCGTGCTTCAACGGCTCCCATTGAAAACGACGCCATCCCTCAGTCCATTCTCTTCTACTGTCTATGGTTTTGAATGAATGACATTGTGTGTGTTTTTATAGTGTGTAGGAGTGATTTCTGAAAGGAATAGGCAAAATGAGATTTTGTACAATTACAGCGGCTGCTATAGGCCCAATTTTATGGCATGTGCTGTGCTTTTAGAGGTCTTTGTGTTGATCGTGCATGAGATATTTTATGCAGTTCCTACCTTCTTAGTCCAAAATATTGGCAATTCAAAATCCCAATTTTTGCATTTACCCATATCACTAGGTGGCGCTATCCTTCAAGTGAGTGTTTATGGGCTGGACCGATACGCCTTGGGCAAAATTGTTGACAAATTATTTAACAAAAGCTGTTTTTTGATACCTAGCTTCGCCAATAAACATCGCCCCCTATGACGAAATGTCACAAAATTTAGTACACATGAAAAGAAAGCTGTTTAGAGATGGCATGTCAACTTTGACCAAATGTGAGCAATTAAAAGCCAAGATATGGACTTTTGAAGAATTTTAAGCTACGTGTTAAATGTTCATTGACGTGTAACTTCGAAACGGTTTATCTCAAGATAAATCCTTTGATAACTTTTTGTCAGCATTGTCTGTAGATGACATATACCAAATTTGGTGAAATTCACATGAACGGCCTAGGACGAATTCGTTCAAATTCATTTTTGTAATGTTAAAATTTCACGGAAATTGTTTTTGTTGGAAGTGGGCGTCGACCTGTGCTTTCAATGCGTGAGGGTCAATAGATTTCACAATAAAAAAAAAGTTGTTGTAAACATTAGCATTCTCTAGATAATAGGCAAAATGACATTTCCTACAATTACAGCGCCCCCTATGGACCAAATTTTATGGCATGTGCTGTGATGTTAGAGGTCTTTTTGGTGATCATGCATGACGTATTTTGCGCAAAATTCCACCTTCTCGGTCCAAGATATTGGCAACTCAAAATAGCAATTTTTGCATTTACCCATATCACTAGGTGGCGCTATGCTTCAAGTGAGTGTTTATGGGCTGGGTAGATATGTCTCTGTAACACTGACATACTAACACAAAATCGTTGTCTTGGGCAAAATTGTTGATAAATTATTGAACAAAAACTGTTTTTTGACACCTATTTTCGCCAATAAACATCGCCCCCTATGACGAAATGACACAAAATTTTGTACACATGATGTTAGAGTACACGTGATGTTAGAGGTCTTTGTGGTGATCATGCATGACGTATTTTGTGCAGTTCCCACCTTCTCGGTCCAAGATATTGGCAACTCAAAATACCAATTTTTGCATTTACCCATATCACTAGGTGGCGCTATGCTTCAAATGAGTGTTTATGGGCTGAGTCGATACGTCTCTGTAACACCGACATATCACAAAAATTTCATGTCATTGGGTGAAACGTTCATTGAGTTATTCAGCAAAAACTTTTGCCGGTCTCCCCCTCTTTGACGGACACTGGCAAAGCGGGGGGGTGGCCCTTGGGGACCAAAAGCTTCTAGTCGCTCAAAAAGTTCTAGGGCTACATGCCTACAAAGATTCATTTTCCCCGTATTTCCAGTGTCCCGGAAATCGTTGACGGAAAATCGGGGAAAAAAAAGAAAAAGAAAAAAAAAAGGGAAAAAAGTCGCGGCAACACTATAATGACCGGTTTCGCTAGCTTCGCTAGCGGCGGTCATAATAAGCAATCAGCAATAACTATCTATTACATACGGTTACACTCTTTTTATTACTATTACCTAATTACAGTGCAGAGTGTAGAAAAGTCATTCTTGTTTGGGCAATGGAATAAGGAAAAGAATGTGAGAAATAAATCACTTTAAGACACGTCAAACTATGGATTTGCAACGAAATATAACAGTGATAAAGTGATCATATCCAAATATAATCTTACAGGTGCCAAACACAGAAAACAATGACAGTGGAGATTTGCACACTGTACATGCTCCAAAGCTTATTTAATAGACAAACAACAAGACAACATTTTGTACACAGGAATGTAACATCTATCCTTGGATAAGCTTAGGATGAACAGGATAAGAATTAAGGGAAGGACTACCTAAAGACCACTCTTTTTTATGTGGTCAGATGTGCTTATGATCAAACACAGGATTATTTCACTGCTTCTCTCGGTTTTATGCGGTCTGGCTCTGTGGTTCTAAGCTGTTCAAGTAGAGGTGAAAATAAAAACCCAGATGCTGCCTCCACAAATAAAGCATAGCCAGCCAAGACCACACACACACAGTCACACACACACACACACACACACATACACACACGCATGCACACAAACACACATATGCAAACACGTGTGCACAAACACGCCCACACAAATACACACACAGTCTATTTTACAATTTGCTTTTTTCAGAGTTAGAGGGATAATTCAATCATAAAATAATAGGGCACATACTGTGAATTATTTGTTTTGTAAGCTGTTGTGGACTATAAACAATTTTAACATTTTACAGCTATTGTTTCCGCCAACATTTAGGGTGGGGTTCTGTCAGTCTCGTACACATAGCAGAAGCCAGTTTCCAAGTATTCCAAGTCTCATGGTTTTATGACTGTCTGATTTTAGTGTATATTTTAATTGGTTGTGATTAAGTAATGAACATGTTTCACTGTAAGACTCAAAACCATTCTCAAAAACATTGACCCTTCTTCCCATTTCTCTTTCTCTCATCTTTCTTCCACTTCCTTTCACTCGCTTTCTCTCTTAAAGATCCAGGGCATGATCGTGTCTCCCCCAGAAGTGCCTCGCACCTCCAGGCCCACCCCCACACCCTGTAGCTCAAGGAGCAAGTCATCCATATCTTCATCGTCATCTTCCTCTTCATCATCCTCTTCCTCGTCGTCCTCTTCCTCGCCGCCCTCTTCCTCGGCCATCACTGCGCTGACAGCGCTGCTCTCCAGCATCTGTCTGTTATCATCGTCAGCACAGCTCTGGCCTACTCTTTAACAACGTGTTTGCCTTTGTAGTCTACTAACACCAGTGTTTGCCCTTCTCTATATGCATTTATCAGTGGCCCAGCTCTCCTGCTACACGATGGGCCCGAGAACCATAACATCTTATGTAACATGGTCAGTTCAATTATGATCGATGTAATGCCTTTCATTTGCAAACTGTGTACAAACTGTGCTTTATCCAAAAGCTTTTTTTTTGAAGTGTCGAAGTGTCCATTCTTTTAACACAGAAGTTGCCAGAACCATTTATGCAGTCACCTTTGAACATTTTCTTCCAGGAGAGCATAGTGGGATTGGCTTTTTGCCACTGACAGCCCCACTGCTACAACAACATTCAAGGAGTAGCACTCAACACTGCCTGTTACAGTAAACTCATGGAGCCAGAGCAGGCACTGGAAATAGGGAAATTGCAAAAAGCCAAACCTTGCCACATTCTTATGTCAGCTTAGTCAAAATGTTTCTGACCAGTGACTTACAGAAGAGGATTAGTTGGGATGACAGAGTTTAACTATGGGAAAGAAAAAAGTCAATTAAGCTAATGCCGTAATTCGTGATTCGGTATGTTTGTGACTGTGCATAATGTAACTGTTGGTAATCATTGGTAACTGTTCCTCTAGCTGAGAGATGTTTTGTGAGCAGTTGGAAAAATACTGAAGATCAATCATTTAAAGCATCCTTTTTCATCAACTGTTTTTTTTTTTTTTCTTTTTCACATTGATGTTCGATTTGTCGTTCTGGTCCTTTCAAGTATAGATTTCTTGACAGATTAAGTTCAATTTCACTTCATTTTACAGCTAAAATCATAAAATAATGAACCACAAATATATAGATCAAAAGAAAAAAAGGTACTGAAGATCTAGTTGATGATTTTCCAACTTGCCAAACAAAATGCTAAGATTAGTCGAAGTTTGACAGCATTATAATATGTGTTTTATTCTGTACGTCAGGAACAAAACAATAAATGTATTTTTCAACAACATAATGTAATTGTTTTTACTCTTATGTTCTATCAACAACTATTTAACACATTTATGATTGCTTTAGGGACCTTTAGGGTCTTTCAAAGCGAGTGTATGAAACCATGTATGTGATAATCAATTATACTTATCATGTGCTTTACATATACCGTGTTTTCCTTGTGTGGATATCCGTATCTTTTATGCATGTGTGCCTGTGCAGGTGGCTGTCTGCTAGTAAGAGGTGATTGAGTCTATGAGACTGAGAGAGGTGGAGGCCCCATGCCTGACATGATTATCCCCTTTTCCCGACGGCTCAAGGTGGTTTTATGTAACCCCGCTTGGTACCGCCACGGCCTCCCTGGTACCGCGCGGAACATCTCTCCCTAAGGCCCCGGGGCCACTTATTCCGACTTATTCCATGATTACTCTGACCAGGACCCAAGCAGTGCCAGTGAACATTTACAAAACACCGTTTTTTCCCTCTTGCATTCTCATGGCTACTGTGGTGGCAATCACAGCACAGTGAAGTGGAAATATATCTATTTTCCTTTTTTTAAAGGGTTCTCTGAAACAAGTGGTATAGGTAAGTGTTGTTCCACTGCTTGCTTCCTAGTTTTCCTAAATCTAAGTTAAATACTGTAAAATATCAATAGTTTTTTTTTCCTGGTACAGTTGCCATCTTGGATTTTAAGATCCTGTTAATGAAACTTTGCCCTTTGACAAACAGGCATACACTGTATGCCATTCCACTGGAGTGGGTCAAATAATATGCACAACCTGGGTATTGACCATTGTATATTACATTAGAAAAATGTCAGCCATACATGCTTGATTGCATACTTGATTGAAAACTGGATATTTACACACCGAGTACTTTGTACTGAGTACACCGAGAAATCCTGCAGAAAAATACTTGCCTTTTGTCTAATATAAGAATTTATTG
The DNA here is from genome assembly GCA_027475355.1 of Coilia nasus. Taxonomy (NCBI): domain Eukaryota; kingdom Metazoa; phylum Chordata; class Actinopteri; order Clupeiformes; family Engraulidae; genus Coilia; species Coilia nasus. Next base: position 2,024,585 of record CM050219.1, on the reverse strand, counting down.
AGCATGTTGATTTGAATGGCCTCCCTGCTATGGTATTGTTTACATATTGTTTACTTCAGTGAGCTTGGCAAATTTAGAGGTTGATTAAACTAACGTCTGAAAAGGGGAATGACAGTTCCTCAGATCACAGAAAATTCCCCCCACTAATTCCATGGACCATTGTATTCTATCGCCTCATGTTCATTAATTGTGCCAGGGTTGAAGCGTAATTACATTGTGAAGGATTGGATTTTCATTCAGTCGGCTTTAGTCTTTACCTGATTAAAAGATGCTTTAAAAAAGGCATCTCTATAAAATTGTACTCCTGTTTGGTTGCAACAAATAGCAATGCTTAATTGGAATGTTCTACCTGGCTTAAAACCGCCTAGACCATTTGTGTCACACATTCAGTTTCTTGTCACCATAGTATTGAGATTAATGTATTTGTATAAAGTATGTCTAAATGGAATACAGTATCTATAAGTATGCTTCAGTTAGTCTATAAGCACATGTAACCAGGACCACCATCAAGCATTATGGGGTTCTATGAAAGACAATATGTTTAAGCCCCCAGATCATAATGTTAGTCATTGTGTTCTTCATCAGGGACATTCTGGCCCTGACCCTGATGAAGGTGACATAAAACAATAGCATATTAAAGTTTTGAGTGTGCACACCATCACACTTGTTTCTTGATTAAAAGTATCCTAAAGCAGCCGTGTGCACTTCACAGGGTGTGCGATTACAATCTAAACACAAGAAGTCATTATGTTCCTTCTGTCAGTGTAGAGCCCTTGGAATCATCTTAGCTTCCCCCTGCTAAACAACAGCCCCACCCCTGTTGTGTTAGCTTAAGATGAGTTCTTCGTATCCACATAGGAATAGGGCTCTCCTTCAGAGAGGTTGTTATGTTGCTTTGTTATGTTTAATCAGTAGCTTACAACTGACAAAACAATATACGGGCACTAAATAGCACTTTTCACAATTTATGGCACCCAATGGCCATCATAGCTACTCCTACTAAGGATATTATGTTGCATTTGCAACCTTATAGCTAAATTCCACAATATCATACAGTCAGCAACTTGTCTATCAGAAAGGCATAACGAGTTCATAAAGAGTTATCTGTTATTGGGTGAGAGGAGATGTCAATCTGGACAAAAATTGGTGGTGGGGGAGGGTGCTGTACATTAATGCATGCAACTACAAATCAAGGAAATGTTTACCCATCATCGTGCTGAACTTAGAGAATATTTTTTGAATCTGACCACCAGAGAGCGCCATTGGATTGTTTAAAAAAAGTGTACAAATATTGACCTCAACTTAAGTCCCAAAACAGCAGTGAATCAAAACAGCAGTGAGCCTCTACAGCATTATTCTTGGCCTGTTACAAACATAAAGTAAAAATTGTAACTATTACATGTTTTAAAGCCACTTTGTATTTAAATCAGAGACATGCTCCCTTCTTTTTAGCTACTGTAAGTTCTGCCCCTCTTGATATCCTGGGCTAAGGACATGGACTGTTGTGGTTCCACATTCCCCAGACATCGCATCAGACATGCTTGTTTTCACTGATGACTAATCTCCGAAACATGACATCCAAATGTCTGTTGGTCCGGCCAACCTGTATTTTCAGACTTGGAATACACACACACACACACAAGGCGGGCTGGCTGGCTGGATGACTGGCCGACTGGCTGTCTGTTTTCTCACTTGCTCTGGTTTATCGTTAAATTAATCTTAGTCTGCATCACTGTAAGCACAGCGATGGCTGCGGTCCCTCCCCAACAATGAGTCACCTCAGCCCGCCGTGTTGTCTTTCATGTCTGGGACCGAACATGCTCTGCTCTTCCTGTAACAGTGAGATAATTGATGCAGAGAGGAAGTCGGTGCCCGAGAAAGGCAGCCAGACTCAATCAGTCGCCGGTGCTCCTCCGCAGCGGAGCAGACGCAGACGCAGACGCAGACGGGCTCTTTAGAGGCAGGGGGAGCGTAAACACATGTCTGGCCAAACCACCGTGCAACGACCCTTCCTTCCACTACTCCCACCACCTCCTCCACCACCACCACCTCCTCCTCCTCCTCCTCCTCCTCAGCCTTTCTTCTGTCCAGTCCTTCCCCCCTCCTCCCCCTGGGTCTCGCATGTTTTACAGTGGCAGACTCACGGTCAACAGTTGGAACACACGACTTGCGTGCAGCTGAAGCGATTCTCCAGGCTGCTTATATAAGAGTGGCAGATTGTCTGGGAGAGGACACGAGCTGTCTGCTGAGGGCCGCTGCCCCACGCTGGCTTGGCCTATGTGAGCCATCAAACTGATGGCTGTTTTAGTAGCAGAGATTTAGAGAGTACTAGATTTGACACTGCCTTTAGCATTCATTAGGTTATCATTATTAGGATTGACAAAAGATTGGTTAGGCAGCTGTGTGCCTGCCTTTCCCCACTAATTTTTAGCTGTTGACTGACAGCTACAGTAAGTAAGCCTTTCTTCTGTATACGCTGTGGGCATCCCAGACCTATCCCTTACAATCTTAACATACCAGTCCACATCACTGACACGGTACAGGAACTTTACTGTATCCAAATATCTTAATGTCTCTCTGTATGGAAGGAAAGTAGTGACGCTTGGTTAACAAACCAAGCACCTAACCCATCAAAGTCCTTGTATTGACTGCTTGGGGCTTGTGAATGGGAGAAGAGGGCTCTGCGGGGAGACAGATGTTAATCTGGCCAGCACGGTTTCCCCCATTACTACCCCCACCCCCAACCCCCAACACACACGTGCGCAAACTCACACACACACACACACACACACACACACACACACACACACACACACACACACACACACACACACACACACACACACACACACACACACACACACACAGCCCCCTGAGTGTACAGTACCTGTATAATTGGTCTGCAAGCACACATTGACTGACCTACATTTTATGGTTGTGGAAGCATAAGCCCTCAACCCACATGTATGTTGTTGCCAGTTCTGAAAGCCAGTTTCCTTGGCCAGTAGTACAACACATACTGTACATTTAGTTCTACCCACTAATTGCCCTTGGAGAATGTCATGACACATCTGAAAAGAATAGCAGGCTTAGATTGTTAGGCTTTAACTGTTGTGAAAGGAAGCAATAAGACTATTATGTACTATTGATCGATACAGTCAAGAGTTGTCCAGTACTTCAAAGCAGTACTTGCAGAAAGACAACAGAGATCTATGTATGGAGGCAAAAACAAATGAAACCCTCAACACTAGCCTTGGGTGCTGTAAAGCAATCTTGATGAAATGCTCGTTGCAAATGATGCTTGTATCAGTAAACAGAGTGAAAAACAAAATTGGAATGATGCTCACATTTTGTAATAGGTAATGTATTCTTGGCTATTTCACATTACAGCTCTCTCTCATGTATTTGGCCTCATCCTGAAGACAGACTCGAAGTGCCAGGCCAGATGCCACAATAATGTTATGCTGACAGTATTTTTAGATCCAGCCTCAGCCCACGGGAAATATATATCTTTATTTATCTTTCAGTGAGGGAGGGGAAATAGCTGGAAACCAAAAGCTACAACTGTGTTAGAAAAGGTACATTCCTTCTCCGCCCAATAAAGCAAGCCCCATCACCCACCCCCACCCCCCAGTCTCTTACACACACACACACACACACACACACACACACACACACACACACACACACACACACACACACACACACACACACACATTCACACCACCCATGCCCACTTGTCAGTATATATGGGGCCCTGGGCTTAAAAACACAGGGCCCTTGCACAACACATTCCAGCAAATTTCATCTCAAACCCTTTGTGGATGTGCAAACTTTACTTTGGAGCTGGCCTGTTGTTCGTGGCTGTGCCCAGACCTATGTACAAAAGGAATCTCGTATTTGCAGGCAGAGTGTGCTCTGTGGTGGGCATCTATTTAAAAAAAGCAAGGGCGGTATGTTTGAAACGTGTGATAAATAAAGATGAAATGCTTCACACACACATACAGGTACAAACACACACACACAGGCACAAAAACACACACACGTGCGCAAACTCACACACACACACACACACACACACACACACACACACACACACACACACACACACACACACACACACACACACATACACACACACACACACACACACACACACACACACACACACACACACACACACACACACACACTTTGCTCTAGCAACTTTGACATAAGAACACTTTCAAAGCCAGTAAGTCATGTATTTAGTGAAAATGATGGTGGTTTTGCAGCATCTGATATAGAATGCATTAGGGCCTAAAAACCAAAGCTCCTGTTTCTCAACAAATGTCGCTGTGCACTGTGTCTTGTAGCTGTCTGATGTTGTTGAGATGACTGACTCCCAGCAATATTTTATCTGTGTGTGTTTCTACAACATTGGGCAACTTAACAGCAGAATTGAACAGATGAAATTGTAACTATAGACCAGATTGTTTTAAAATGTCTTCAGTTGTCATCACAGGCATTGACACAAAGTAGTCAATGAAGGGTTGAGAATCTGATTTGCACACTCAATACCAATACACACACACACACACATGCATACACACACAAACACACAATATATGAAAGTATACAGAAGGGTCTCCTGCTCTATCTTGATAAAGAAAATACTTCTCCACTGTGTCATGATAAGATATGAGTGCCTCTTTAGGCTGCAAAATGCCCATGTATCAGTGTAGCACAATCTAAAACTCACTGTTATCAGAATGCCTCGAGCCAAGAAGGGTCACAGCATCTGAATATCCATATGGGGCACCAGGTTGCCATCTCTGATTGCGCTTGTTACTGTCTGGAACACAATGTCATCAGCATTCCTATTTAGCCAAAGAGAGGGTTGCAGCATCTGACATACTCGCTGTCATACCAGTGCACTGCTCCAGAACAGCACTAATTCTATGTCAATGATCTATAACCGCTACAAGGTAACACGCATTCCCCTGATAACTGTGAAAAATGTCAAGCATCTGATCGGACACTGTCAGTGACGCACGGTGCCTGTGCAAACCACGTGTACAACTGTTTTTGTTTCTTTACGATAAAAAATGGTAGGGCACGTCTGGCAGGGGCAGTGTTTGTGTACAGCGCAAGAATATAGGTGACTCTGACATGAGATTTGTGTTTTATGGTTCTTGCGTTTTTCTGCACCATTTGCCCTTTTTCTTTTCCGTCCCGAACTTGCCAGTCCAGCGATCCACCTTCATCTGATTTATCCCAATTTTTCTTTCAGAAATTAGTACTCCGAGAGCATAAGGGTTGTTAAACATGTGCTGTTCTTTTCCGATGACCTTCGTGAGGGCTGGATGTGGTCGAAGCCGCAAAAAATGACATGTCAGAGGGAAACAGAAAAAAAGAAAAACGAAAGACTAGGAAACGCGAGGCGAGATGAAGCGAAAGGCCTCGGGTGGACTGTAGCCACCACATTCACGGCCTTCCTCAGTGTTTTTTTGCCAAACAAAACGAAGTAAAAGCCGCCACAACTTCCCAAGCCTGTTACCCGGACGACAGACAGTGTTTGTTGTTGAAATTACATAGTGCATTAGGGGAGCAGGCTGCATGGGCTGAGACCTTTGATTTGGGGGAGTACAAGCAACAGCCCACTACTACACTCCAATCCCCCAACTCCCAGAGGCCTCAGTGGGGGCCCCATTGGAGGAGAGGGACTACAAAAGGGGTCTCTCATGCCATCCCTCCCCCTGACAGCAGACTAATCAACTGAAGAAGGGGGGGGGGGGGGGTGCTGCCATTTAACGAGTATTTGCCCATTCTTCATACCTTACTCTACAATGCTCTTGCATACCCCATAGCCCATGTAGTTATAGTTGCTTGAGCCAAATCAACAGTCGGTGGCCCTCTGGCTGCAAGGACAGAGACCAAGGCCTTCTCCCGGCAAGTGGGTCTTCTTTAAATCAAGCTATGCTTTGCCCCTATAGGGAGGAGGAAGACCAGACTGTGTGTGTAGGGTCATGGAATTTCAGCTAGGTTCCGGTATTTTCCACCAATAAAGACACAAAAAAAAAAACAGTACGCCTCAGACTGTTAAACACTGTGTGGGATGGGGGTCAGGAGGGACCTCTTTGTTTTTGGCATGCAGGTGAGGGATGGTGTAACTGGCGAAGCGAAAGGTTAAGGCTTGGAGGGTGGTTGGACCAGACAGAGGAAAACATGACGGGGAGACGGAACGAGGGGGTGGTGAGGATGGAAGGAGGAAGTGCAGGGGAAGCTCCGTGGTGTCTGCGCCCAGTGCATATCCGTAGCACCTAGCCGACTGCAAACACAGCCCCTGCAGCTGGGCAAGTGACACCTGCAAAACATCCCCCTGGTCTGAGCGGTTGCTGTTTGCTCGCACGCTGCCGTTACTTTCGTCATGTAACACTCACTGCCGAGAGCAGGCGACCCTGTTTCCGTTTCACCATCTATGTGTCTTTACATTTGTGTGGGGGTGTGTCTGTATATGTGTGTGTGTGTCTATGTGTGTGTGTGTGTGTGTGTGTGTGTGTGTGTGTGTAAGTGAGTGAGTGTGAGTGAGTGTGTGTGTGCGTGTGTGTGAGAAAGAGTGTGTGTGTGTGTATGTGTGTGTCTATGCATGTATATGTGTGTGCGTATGTGTGTGCATGTTTGTGTGTGTGTGGGTGTATGTCTAGGTGGATGTATGTGGGTGGAAGTGCACAAACACCTGTCTGTCTCCTGTCTATTTTCTCTCCGACAACAGTTGCACGCAAAAGGCAGTGCATGGGAGCATTAAGCACTTGGCAAACCTGTGTTAAAAAGCACTTTTGGCTTTAAGCATCTGTTGTGTAAAGTAACTCTTGTACAGAATAAAGCCTTTTTGTGGCATCATGTTCATTTTATTCATCATGTTCTCTTTCTCTCTCTGCCTCTCTCTCTCTCTGTCTCCATGTCTCTGTCTCTCTCTCTCTTCATCTGTCTGTCTGTCTCTCTCTCTCTCTGCCTTTCTCTCTCACTGCCTTGCTTTTTTTTTAAAAAGGGGGGAAATCATGTTACTTGTTTGTTTACTTCCCACCCCTCTGTAAAAAAAAGTTGTTTCTCTTTTCAAACCAGTTGAAGCCAGCCCTCCAACAGAACACAGCCCTCTGCTGCATCAAAAGATATTTTTAATGAAGTGGTCAAAAGGGGTTGCATAAACATTCTAAAGTAGCTTACCAAAACACATCCACGACAGTGCCATAAGAGGGGCCTTATGCTCGCTGGAATGTATGCTGGGCCCTCTTTCCACGTTCGGCCCAACACAGGATCTCTTTGTGACCGCTCATCAACCGCACGGTATACGGTGCACCTCTCTGGATTCCTGAAGTTTTGCTCTGTTTTTCTTTCTCTCTCTCCCTCCCTCCCTCCCTGCCTCCCTCGCTCCCTCTCTCACACTCTTTCTGTCCTTCTCGCGGGATCATACATATGCTGTTTGTTTAAGTCAGAAATATTTCAATAGTGTTGGTGTGTGTGCAGGTATGTGTGAATGTATGTTTGTGGCTAAGCATGTATGTGTTTTATGTGTGTATACTATTGGTGGCTGTGTATAGGTATGCGTACATGTGTGTTTGTGAGACTGCTGCGTGTGTGTGTGTGCGCATTTGTGTGTGTGTGCGCGTGTGTGTGTGCGCATGTGTGTGTTTAAGCAGTATTCCCAATACACCCCTGCATGCCAGTACAAAGTCAAGCCTATGTGATATAAATAGAAAGATATTTAATTAACTTCCTAAAATAACTTGGCCCTGTTTGTTTTCTGTGCTTGACCTTTCAATTAAGCTATCCTAGACATGATGGACTTCCTCTTGTATCAGCAGCCCATGTGATGAGAAAAAACATTCCTCTAAATGCACTTGCAAGGTTAAAACATCACTTTTTATCATGACAAGGAAAAGGGTACAAGGGTCTTCTTTCACCTGCCATCCTCCCTTACTTATTTCTCTGTAGAAATGGCTTCTGATTTATAATGGGTTCTAGAATGGTTTCTATTATAATAAAATAGCAAAACAGTCCCATTACTTAAAACATAGGCTCTGTGAGAAAAAGTCACTGTGTTTCCTTGTTTACCAAAGAGACTGTGTTATTTCTTTGTCACAGTCAACTGCATTTCCTCTCATCGCATCCTCTTATGAGTGAGGCTTAAGAAATCATATTGAATGTTTTCCTTACACACTCCACAAAACAGTATTGCAATCAGCATAGATTACCCACAGACCACTCAGTCTTACCTCTGCTTTGCCCAGCTTTGGGCCTTATTTCTCCTGGCCTCCCTGAGTTTAGGAATGCCTAAACGGAACTGGCTGTTTGCAAATCTTTGACACGAGAAAATGATTAGCGGCTAATGCGGATCACTCATTACCAGAGGGGTGTTTTTGAGCTCAAAGCAACCCCCCCCAGGCACTGACTCCTCCTTGTGGAAAGACATATAATGATAATTAATTATACACAAGTTCATCACATGATTAAAAGCATGCCTCTGTTTTTTTAAGTAATTTGGACTAAGCTCAGTGAACTCAAGAGGAAAATCAATGGTGCATCCTCGTCTGACCTGATGTTTACTATGACTTCAGTTGTTAACTCTCCTTTGCTTCTATTTGCATACCTGAAAGAAATGCCTGGTTTGTCTTGGTTATGTTCTGATTGTTAATATTAGCACTACTTCCAAGCTTGTGAACAAAGTTGTGACAGTCAGTTTTTCAGTCAGCTGAAGCTAAGCATAAACTACTGTAAGTATGTTGTCTCTCTTTAAATGAACACCCAGTTGTACTACCTATTCCACAAACTAACCACCCAACTCAATACAGAATGAACTTGAGGCACTACTGTATATAATTTAAAAGACTTTTTTAACACTGACTACATGCCTATACATTTCAACTTCCAGGGCATTGACCACCCAGCTAGTTAATTCGTCCGTTTTCACACTTACCCCATTGCTATAAATGACTTCTCTTTCCCTTGGGCCTCCACAGACAGCTTTGACTGTGTAGCAACAGTACGGAAACTATTGCTATTGCTAAGCTCATCTTTTGGCAACTGCTATGGCTAGTGTTAACAATGAGCTCATAGCCTGTCATTACGTGCAATAGATTATGAGACGATGATGAGGTCCATGCGCCGGGAAGCCGGGCTCCGTGTTTAGAATACGTCAATGCAAAGATAACAGCGAGGTAATGGCTGCCGATCAGAGACGCCACTGATGTAAGAAACAAGAATGCGTTAATTCCTCTGCTAGCTCTGCAGGCAAGCTACTAAGCAAGCTCCCTGGAATTTTATTGTATGTACTTGGCTCTTCTTTTTTGTTTAGCTTGTTTATTGCTTTGAGTTAACCTTAGATGAGCTTTCCCTTGTATGAATCCTCATTTTGTACAATGTGGTGTGCAGCAATGTCCAGTGTGTTCGCCCTAATTTAAGATTTAAGAGTAAATGCTTTGGAATAATGCCACTGAAATCCTCACGGTTGTCAGCGAATCATGACTGACTGAAGTGTTTCTTTAGAGAGTGTTCTTAAGAGGGTTGTTTTTCTCCACTTTTGCTTTTCGAGAGTGACCCGAGGTA
>CM050219.1:1952500-2012500 GCA_027475355.1 Coilia nasus | reverse complement strand
ACAGGAGGTCAACTCTCAGACAGAGCCAGAGCCAGTCCATTTCATTTCTTCTTTGCCCCTTTGCTCTTAAAAATGCTGATTTGATTTTGTGGTGCTCATCTCACTTGTTAAAGGAGAACTTCGGTGTAAAAATGTTAAAACATCATACCGAGTTGGCATGTGTACTGAGGAGCAAAATTGATTTAGCCTGTTGCATTCAGAGTTTAACTATTTTTTATCGTTTGCCTTTCAAAATAGTTTTATTAATAAATGTTGTGTACACTTACAAAGTTCTCAGTGCCTTGTTTTTAATGTCAGGGACTTTGTTGTACTACCGATGGAGTGTGGAGTTTCTTGGAGCTGTTTTAATGGTTTAAAAATAGCGTAGTCGTCATGCTTCGTCTAAGGGCAAGTACCACTTCCATTGTTAGCCTTCTGGAACAAACTAAAAAATAGTTAAACTCTGAATGCAACAGGCTAAATCAATTTTGCTCCTCAGTACACATACCAACTGGGTATGATGTTTTAACCATGCCAATTGTTCATTTTAAACCGAAGTTCTCCTTTAAAAAGGCCATGTGAGGAAGATTCGGGAAGGACTTTTACAAGTCTACACAGTGATGGGCAACCTGGCTTCAGAAGCTACAATCTAGTACCAAATATTTGTTCCAGCCATTCACTAAATTAGATGCTTCTAATTAGCACAACTCTCCACCCACCTAGAGATAATTAGTGAAATCACTTGTCTAAACTGTTGAGGCGAAACCAGCAGATTTGGAACACACAGTATTGGATTGTAGCTTCTGCGGCAAAACTGGCAATCACTGCGTATATACCCCAGACATTACGGTCATACCTATGTACCTACCACTACTTATTGCATGTACATGTGAAGGGGCCACCTCACTAACCACTACTGGTGTGTGGCATCCAGCTAAGTGATGCGTGGTAGACATTGTGCACCAGAACACTCACCACACACCTTAGCTTGAAGTGGAAAATGAGGGAATTAATCCATTTTCCAGTTATACTAAGGGATGCGATAGAGGGTCAGATTGTGAGCCAGGTTGGGAATTTATCCACACCACAGTCATTGCGATAAGAGCCATGGGCTCTTTTAGAACCACAGTCAGTCAGGACCTAGGTTTAACATCTCATGTTTGAAGGATGCCATCTCTTAAAGTGTCCTTGTCACTGCACTGGGGCCTTGAGCTAGTAAACCCACCAAAACCACTCCCAACAGCAGCTCAGCTGTCCAGTCCAAGCACTAACTAAGCCCACAACTGCTTAGCTTCAGAAATTCATCTTAGGCAGGGTTTCCTGTTAATGTTAATTTACTTACATTACGCTTAGTTGATGATCTTATCTAATCTAAATGTTAATGTTAATGTTAATGTAAGTTAACATCCAGTAGCTTACTTTAGCTTTGTTACACTATACTACTTTGTTTACATTCATTATTTGGTAGAACAGGTGACTGTCATATAAAACGAATCTAGCTAAAGGCTAAATGTAGAATCACATGTAAGAGTTTTTTAGCTTGTCCTCAAAAGACATTCTGTTGCCAAGTAGGGTGACTTTCTACATAAAAAAGATCTGTAATGGGGTTGCAGGGTTCTGTTTAAAACCATTTTAACACATCACAAAAACATTCCCCACTGCTTATAAACGCACAAGACCAAATGTGTCAAGAAAAGTGTACCTTGGACGACTCCGTGGCCGCATGCAGTATCTGGTGGTGCAAACCAGGCCCATAACCTCATTGTTCTGAAAACAGAACCTACGGATCATTCCCTCCTACACCTCCCTACCCCGCTTGAAAGAGACTGAGAGAGATCACTGTGTGATCTCATTTCCAATTCCTCTCCCATTGCATCATGGCCATTAGAACCTTCAGAATGTGGCCCCTATTGAACCCCCTTCAACTCTCAGTGCCATCAAGCATGTCTATGGTCATGAGTCACAAAAATGACAAGGGCCCTTGTCACATCATGGCCAGTGGTGGTGGCAGTGTGTCTGAAGGGTTGAGGGGTCCGATAGTATTTTTAACTGTGGTCAGTCTGAACAGTTAAGACTGGACATCTGCCTTGTGTGTGTGTGTGTGTGTGTGTGTGTGTGTGTGTGTGTGTGTGTGTGTGTGTGTGTGTGTGTGTGTGTGTGTGTGTGTGTGTGTGTGTGTGTGTGTGTGTGTGTGTGTGTGTGTTTGGGGGTTGGGGGTTTGAGGGATGAGGTGGGGTCTGGCATAGTGTCCTCGCTGCAAACAAAAATGCTGGAGTTTACTTTGGTTATCACTGTTGCCAGTTCCCACATTTGCGTGTGGCTGATGGCTCCGCTGGACCTCCGTGATTCCTCTCACCTGTTGCTCCGACACAGATGGCCAAGGGGAGGAAATGGACAATGGCTGCCTCTTAACAAAGCCATATTGGACTGTTTAGAGTGCTGCCAAACAAAGAGAAATAATCTCAGGTTCTTTGATTCATATGCGCTCCTGCCGAGTGTGTGTGTGTGTGTGTGTGTGTGTGTGTGTGTGTGTGTGTGTGTGTGTGTGTGTGTGTGTGTGTGTGTTTGGAGAGGGGTTGAGCAATTGTTTTGTTCCTAGATATTTTTGTCTATTTTTTATTTTTTGTGAATTATCTGTCTTGAGCCAAACTTCTGGTTGGTCCTTTCCTTTCAGCCTCATTTCCTCAAACCACAGAAAGACCTACATGAAGCTAACACCATACAGCTATGCTCACAAGGCGACCACACGCGAAGACACACACACACACACACACACACACACACACACACACACACACACACGCACACACACACACACACACACACACATCCAGACACACACACAGACACACACACACACACACACACACACACACACACACACACACAAGCGCAGACGCACATCCTCTCTCTTGCACATGTGCCGTGCCTCCCCTTGCGTCATCACACCACACACAGAGTGACCAAAAATTGTGCACCCATCAAGCATGGCAACCAACAGAGACTCTGTGGCTACTCTGTGGAGGTCCTAACAGTGCATTGAACCCACATTGGTCAAGGTCACTCACCATATTTTGTTACACAACTATTGTCCAAGATCGCACAGGTTGAATGAGGTCATATATCGAGGGCACATGGCTGATGTTCAAGGTGCATAATTCTTAATGATGTTGAGTACAGAATACAGTACTTAATCCTATTTGCTTAAAACCACAGAAGTTTCCTTGATACTGTGCCAAATCACCAAAACTGCATTGGAGAAACTACAACCTTGGCAAGCTCTTGGCAGTTTTCCTCAGCAGCAGGTATTGAAATGCCCTCAGCTGTAATTAACCAAGTACTATCCATGCTGTTAGTATTCCATGCAGTAGTGTATTAAATATCCACTTTACAATCTGCTTATTACAGACCTGCTCTACTGTACATGCACGACCTCACCATAACCTACCATATTTGTACAATGTACTTAGTTTGTGTGTAATATTTATTTTGACTCTAATAGCAGTTGCCTTTGCCCAAGTGCACAACACAACTAAGTTGAAAGATAAAAAAAGAACGAGTTTAAAAGCTCATCACTGCATATTTCTCTTTTCTTAAAGCAGGTGTAAAGGACAGCAACGAATAAACAGAAGCACACACAGAGTTTGAGGAGATGGTTGCAGCATGGCCGCAAGGTGAACAGGCCTCCCCTTGTTTTCAACAAGCCCTCCCTGTGTTCTCCTATCTTTGGTCGGGCTGAAGGCCAGTTGTGTAGATTTCTCCCCCTACAGAACATATGTCTACAGTCTGCTGGCCCAAACCCAGGAGTGGGATTTGTATATTTTGAAAAATGGCTAAGTTTAGCTTCACATTCACCTTCAGTGCAAGGCAAGAATATTCAAGGTCTGTTTGTGCTTTCTGGTCTTTCTGGTCAGCTACCCTTCTCAGTAAGACTGCAGTCACTTGATGTGCTTGCTACTGAAGGTTGTTCAGAGATATTCATAAATATGTCAAAGGAAAAGAATTTGCCGCTGTATGTAAGCACAGATATATACCACACTGCCAATCCTTTGCAAACCTTAAGGGAGCACATCAGTTCACCATGATATTGCACTAGATTGCAAAGAAAAATAATAAATAATAATAACAAATAATACATTACAATTTGCATTGTGAACACTGTAGTAGTGTTCATGAAAGCTGGACAGAGTATGTCCTTTAAATGCAGTGGATGCAAGTGTTGCATCCCTTTTGAAATAAAGCAATTTCCTATTTTGGACTTTTAAGGTTAAATTCAATAGACTCTCTTTGTTCTGCTTTCATACCAATATGGAATGGCCTTAGACACTGTTTTTGACAAATGGTCTGATTTTCTGTGCTTGAGCCCAGTGAACTGATGTATTTTTACAGACCCGTCTCTAAATTACACCACACATCTGTTTTATCTAACGTTGCTCCTACAAAAGCAAGCTTGGTGAGAGAAGGAATGTGGTGGGCAAATTGTGTTTGAGTGTGGGTGTGTTTGTGTGCAGACTCGAAAGGGCAGGTGTTTCTAGATGAAAGTGTGCCTAAAAGGGGTCCCATCACGGGCAAAGCTTTGTGGATGTCGTATCTTGACTCTCTGACCCTGTGTTAAACCTCATGGCACAGTCGTGCAGACTTAAAGCTCCGGGTCTGTCATAATTGCCGTCTGGCGCAAACTTGGGCGGACCGTGAACACACAGTTCCCGTAATAAGAGGAAATACCACCTATGGGCAGTCCCGCGCAAAATACTCCACACCTGGATAAACACGCAACACTGCACTGCACTGCGCTGTGCAATTTGTTCAAAAAATGAAATACGCCCTGCAAAGAGCTCACAAGTCATGCCATATCTGCATAGTATCTAAAGGATTAATATACAATTCCACTGTTACTCTTTCTCTCACTCTTGCATACTATACCATGAAATTACCAACTATGTCCCACCTGAAGTCACACCTTTAAACGGTATGTAAAGCTCTGTGCAGAAGAAAGTCCTTTAAAAGCATCCCTTTTGCACTTTGGTGAACTGTGAGACACAAACAAAAAGCATCATAGAAGTTAGGAACTCGACAAATAACTGGATAAAAACACAAACCAGCAGGTCCATGGCTGTGTGTGTGTGTGTGTATGTGTGAGAGAGAGAGAGAGAGAGAGAGAGAGAGAGAGAGAAAGGTAGTTGTAGAAAGGAGGGGGTGGGGGTGTACTCTAATGGAGACCAAATACATACGCTTACAATTAGCCTCTCCTGTGTTGTTAATGTCTGGAACCTCGGCATAAAATAAAATTTCTCTCTCTCTCTCTCTCTCTCTCTCTCTCTCTCACACACACACACACACACACACACACACACACACACACACACACACACACACACACACACATTTCCTCTCTCACTTTCTTATTGATTTGATCATGCCTGGCCATTAACATTTTTTTGTTATGTCTTTCTCTTCTGAGCCCACTGTGACCAATTAAAGCACTTGGGTCTGTCTGGTTTTATTTCCAAAGTCTCGTTTTTCTCTTAAAGCAGCAACTGGAAGGCTCCTGCTGTCCACCATCCTGCCAAGTCCCTTCTCTGTTGTACCTCTGGCAGGAGGGAGCTTGCGATCCCGGTGGGGAGACGTACTGTAGCTGAAAGCCTAGGACAGGATTTGAACCAGGGGTTGGGGTGGGGGGAAGGGGGGTGGGTGTGGGGGTTGGGGTTGTCTGAGTAGGAGAAAAGCCTAGTGGCATTTGGGAGGTTGGAGTAGGACATGGGGTGGTGGTGTGCGGTGCAGCGGCGGTGGTTCCTGTTTTAAACAGTCGTCGCCTCTGCTGTGGGACCCACCGCTCGCCCAGAGGAAACCGGCCCACCAGACACGCTTGCCGTGAGAGAGAGAGCCGGCTGACATCCATCCCCCACCCACAGGCTCCGTCTTTAGCGTGCAAAAAATGGGCTCCCACTGCACCCACCACACCACCTGTCAACATCTGTGCCTGACTGCCCCACCCCTCCCCTCCCCTCTCCACCCGACTCCTCAACCCAAACCCCACCCAGTGCTCCAGCAGTCTCCCAAAGGTTCCCATCTCTTTGTGGAGGCTCGCAAAGGTTTATGGTGAGAGAAGTCAACATGGCCTGTGAAAGGGGGGTTTGGAGAGCAAACACTTAAGCAGCACGGCTGTCGTCACTTGAAACGTCATTAGGGCCAAACAGCCCACGATGGTCGTTGAGACCCTGCCATGTTGGTGTGCGCCCACACAATCTCGTTTGCACAGGTCGCCCATAAACAGCTCTGCACAGACATCTGAACTCTGAACTTGGTTGCCTTGGATCTGGGATTTTTTAAACGTTTGTTAGACTAAGGATAACCACACTGACTGCTCCAAACATTCAGTATGAATGCTGGGTCTGAATATGTGCAAAGTCAGCTTTTGATAAATTACAACTTGATCCTGTTTTCCTACGAGCATTGGACAGACGAAAAAGTCTCGGAAACTATTAAAATGGCTTTTACTTTGTTTCATGACAACACAGAGTAGCTAATAATCAGAATAGATTTAAAATCAGTGGACTCACTGGAATGGCCTGACTGGAATGACATGACACCCCATCATATGGATCTGTCACTTTTAAATGTAACGGATAGTCTTCAATGCTTTCTGTGTGTCTATAATTACTAAAAGCGCAGGGTCAAAAGTTTTAAAACGGAGTTACTGAGGGTGACGAGATGATGTGCTGGGGGGGGGGGGGGGGGGGGGGGGGTGGTTGGGGGTCATGTGTAAGGGCCTTTATAATTCAGCAAAAAGGCAAGTAGGCAAGTATGCCCCCCCCCTCCACCCCTCCAACTATCACCCACCCCACCCCGCCCCACCTCTGGCCTCAGGGGGGTATGCAAGGGGCCACCACAGCCTTGAACATTCTTTCCTTAGAGGGTTGGCCTCAGTCAGCAGGCTAGAGCAAGGTGTCTGATTGGTGGTGGCCTGACTACCCTTCACACCAGAGAGAGCTCCCCTGTCTGTGTAAATTGTCAACGGTGGATAGGGGGTGGGGGGTGGAAGTTAGTTATTTGTTAAGTCTATATTATATGTTATAAGTCTATTGTTATCTGTTATCCTTGGGGGAACAGATTTTTTTTCCATTTTATCCATCTGGGTCATGTACACATACACACAGTTGGAGGAGTGAGCTGTCCCACATACACCCATGCACAAAGCAGTGGGCTGTCATTAGTCCAGCACCCACAACCACAAGCACCCACCCCATCCACATTTTTGTACCTGTCAGGGGATCAAACTGACTACCCTTCAGTGGCTGGTCAAATTCCTTAACTGGTATACCACAGAAGGGCCAGTACCAGGTTCACACCTGAGGAGGGAAGGTGGCATCAGTAGCAGGAGATGGGGGGGGGGGGCGGTGGGGGGAGTTTGGGGAGCTGCTGGGTTGATATCCACAGGTGTTGGAATGCAACTCGGGGCCACCGCATTTGCCAGGCCAGCCTTTGCTGGGGGTGGGCTGGGGGTTGGAGGTGAGGTGGGTGGGTGGCGAGAGGCCAGCGAACAGTCCCGCTAGTGTACCACCCCTTCTGCCCGTCACAATCGACCCAGTATGCCTGGAGCCTCGGGCCAACAGAGGCCACGGTGAAGTCACCCAGCTCAGCCTGGAAAGTCAGCTAATTACAGTAATGGCTTAATTGAATGCCGCATTGAATGACTTGAGGACCCGAGGACTGCAGCCTGCTATCGGTCCGCTGTGTTGCTTTTACTGTAGGTGTCCAGCGTGACTGTGGGCTCTCCCTGTTCAGGGCGAAGGAAAACAGGCGAATTAGTTTACTTTTCACACCATTTGGGACTTGTCTGAGCTGTGCTGTTGCTGCGTGTTAAGATAGGCAGTTTTGTATGTGTCAGGCAGGTAGACACATCTAAGGGCTGAGGGTGTAACAGTTTAACTTTTTGCTCGTTTTAAAACACGGCAATTTCCCTGGGAAAACATTTTTAGGGAAAAGCTAAATGGGATATATTCAAACTTACGTCAGCAAAGATAAAATTACAGTCAATCAAATTCAAACTCTTTTCAAACATTACTGTAGATATTATGGCCCATTGTACACATACTGTACATGCAATCTTCTATGTATATTCTTTTTCATTCACCTTTGTTCATGTAGTAAGTTGAAAATGGCAGTGGCTATGAGTCCAGAATTTTGTACCAGTGGATGTAAGGATATTAGTCCGGAACCTATTCTCCGGAACCTTATTAGTCCATATTGTTGTGGACCAATACATGTAAAGTTATAGGTCCAGAACTTGAAATCTGTACCATACTTAGGCAGGGTTCCCACAGATTTATTAGATAAAAATTCCCTACTAACCCTAACCCCAAACCTAACCCTGACCCTAACCCTAATCTTAACCCTTGGTTGCGTTAATTTGAATTTCTGTACCAATAATACCAGTTGTAGGGTCACGGAAGCTGCTGTACCAGTAGCCACTTTGTTTGAAAATGAATGTTGACGCCTACACTGTACAGTACCTCCACACGGTCTCAAGGCCTTCTCAAAAGGCTCAAGGCCTTCTCAAAAGGAGTCAGCGAGGCCGCCGGTAGCCACGGACTCCTGTGAGATTAATCGGATCAGGGGAGTTTTCACTGTGTATCAGTCTGTCTATCTGGGCTCGGGGTGTTTTTCATTTGGCTGAACCTTTCCAGCATTTTGTTGTGTATCTGAATTAAAGCTTCACAGTAAATCTTCAGACAGGGACAATTTCTCTGTTGTGCATGACTTTATTTTACGGTTCCTTTTTAAAAGTAAATTGTGTACTTACACAGCACATTACTTTAACATTAACCCTAACCCTATGATGCAGTGTAAGTATATAATGTTACATATTGTTACATACTTTGTTACACTGTACCTAATTGATGGGCAGTAAAATGGACAGCAAAATAAGGTGTAACCAAATAGGTTAAATGTGTCTTTTGTGGTAATTAAAAACTCTGTGATAGAGCAAACACTTTGGGCCTCCTTATGAGTTGTTGGGCAACAGTCCTTTTCTCGTATGCCCACCCCTGTCCACATGACACGCTGTATTACACAGACCCATTACCTAATGCTGCCAAGTACACCCAGATTATATTAATCAGAGCATCGAGCCTCCTGCTGTTTCTAATGGCCTTCGCCTTAAGCCTCTGTTTGGTGGTCAGCAATGTGAAATGATTCTCGCAGCAGTAGGCCGCTTGCTCAAGCAGTTGTGAAATCTTATTCCAGTTAAGAGGCACTGTTGTGTTGTCGGGGCGAGGAGGGTGGTAGGTTCTGGGGGTGGAGGTGTCTGTCCAGACCTCCATGTTTGTTTTGTGAACATACAGTGTCATGTGTTTGTGTGTGTGTGTGTGTGTGTGTGTGTGTGTGTGTGTGTGTGTGTGTGTGTGTGTGTGTATGTGTGTGTGTGTGTGTGTGTGTGTGTGTGTGTGTGTGTCTGTGTGCGTGCATCTGCCTGGCCATGCAATAAGAGCTTTTGGGTTTTTTCCCTCCAAACTCTTAACAGCCAGGTGACAGTATGAGGCCTTGGGCTGATGAGTTGCCTCTGAGTTGAAGTTGTTTGCCATCAAGATCATCATCATCATCGTGACCACCACCATCATCATCATCATCATCATCATCATCATCATCATCATCATCATCATATTTTCTTCTTAATCATCATCATTGTCACCATTTTGACAGATGCCCAATGTCACATGTGTGGGATCAACAGTATTTTCTCCAGGCTCCCAAAGTACATATTGTAATGGCTTTGCAACTAATGCAATGCACACAGACAGAGTTACTGTGCCTTTCAAAAAAAAAAAACAGTTTTTTTTTCTTCCCCACTCGGTGACATGCAAAAGTTACATAACTGTCGGACAAGTCCCACTGATTAAATTTACGGCTGTTTTAAAGGAAATACCCCCTTTTTTGTCCCTCCTTTCCAGCCAGCCACCCCTCCACTGCCCAACCGTCACCTCCTCCACTACCCCTCTGGGAACCTATTTCTACTTACAAAACACTAGCATGGCAGGGTTATTTTTTGTTTTGTTTTTAAAGCCACCTCGAAGAGTCATGGTGTCTGATTTGCTTATAGCATGTCCTCCTTACGAGAAGTCGGACCACATGCTGAGCGGTCACTGTTCTTCACGAATATAAAGGAGGCCGTCCACATCCAAACACTGATAGTCTGGCTCCCGCAAAGGCCTGAACAGGGCCTCCATTGTTGAGCTGCATAGCAGACAGAGTGGGGTGGGGAGGGGGGGGCGAGAAAGAGTGAGAAAGGGAGAGGGAAAGAGAGAAAAGAGAGAGAGGGAGAGAGAGGAGAGAGAGAGAAAGAAAGAGAGAGCGACAGAGAGAGAGAGCGATGAAGAGAGGGCGAGAGAGAGAGAGCGGGATGAAGAAAGTGAGAGAGAGAGAAAGAGAGAGAGAGAGAGAGAGAGACTGCAACAGACAGGTGACACCCGTTCACCATTTGTTTTCCCTTTCTCAAATACAGACTCCACAAGTGAATCACCCCCAGACAGATGCTTCTCAGCGGGCCATTCACAACATCAAACAATGAGACACTGGGTCCAGGTCAGAGTCTGTGAAACCCATTACCCCCCCACCACACACACACATACACAGCCAGACATACACAGACACACACACACACATGCACCTGCACACACACAGACACACACGTCCTACTGTGTCCAGAACATTTTTGGCTGAGCAGTTTTTATGACCTACCAGTAACCAGTAACTCCATACCTCCTTCACATTCAATCATGGAGACATGTTAACATGACACATTGTGAAATGCAGATAAGTTGGATGGCTGAGGTTTAGAGCTAAGCCTGAGCTGAAGCCCACAGCACAACTGTTGTGTCCATGAATGTTACTGCCAGCTTTAAAAATAGACCCCAAAGAGTGTCATGCTCATCATTTTAACACAATCGCTCCGAGGGTGGTGGCCATTGGTTGTTGGCGCCGGTGTTATTTCCACAACTGGTACATGCCACATCCTGTTGGGGATCATTTTATAAACTGGTCACACAACCACACAGGCTGTTTATTTCAGGACATGACATGTAGGAGATTCACCCTCCTGGATCTGAGGGGGTAGGAGGGAGAGAGAGATGGCAAGGAGGGCAGGGGGGAGGTAGGGAGGAAGACAGTTCCTTTTTTACCAGACCAACAGATGGAAACAAGGCTAGGAATAACTGCAGGCTTTATGGTGCGTGTCAGTGCAGGTGTGGTCTTGCAGGTTCTTTATAGAATCCTTCCTGCCAACAGCGGGGGTCAGAGAGGGGAGAGATGGGACAGGACGGGTCGGGAGGGGATGGTTTGTGTCCTCGATCTGCTGATGGCATGAAACAGAAGGCCTCCAGGGTTTCATTATAATCTGTTTATAATGCCCACCCAAATGCTCTGCTATTCTCTGGTTTCTGTACAGTGGATGCCACTGGCGTTGGTTCAACATGTGTGAGTTACTTGCTTTTAGAGGTGAAATAATCGTAGCCTTGAAAGTCATCCACCCAGGCTGTGGGTGGGTAAGTCCACCCCTGAGATGAGTGTGAAGTCTGGGGTGATCATATGGTTGTAATTAAGCCCTTTGATTCTGAGACAAGAAATGAGCCTTGGGAGTCAGGTGACTTTCGATAATGGTGCATTGCAACATCGATTCATTCACTGGATGAACCCCGTAAAGTCTTTTTGTGTCTCCTTGGCTGAAGCCATGAGAAAGTCAGATGGTCTCTGATATCGCTCCAGACAGATTTAAAAATAAAATATTTCATTCATGAGCACCCACTTTCAAGTGCTGCCTGGAGAATGTAACAAATGTTGCTGTAGTCGAGCAAAGAATGTTGGCGGATGTGTTTTTTTTTCTTCTTTTTGAATACATTTAGACGATCTGTGAAGCCAATTTTTTGAGTTTGACATCAATCTAGAAATCTTGTGTAAATAACAGCCACCAGATGGGAATCCACATCAAAGGGTAATTTAACCTAAGATATGTAAATTGTGAAAATTACAATAAAAAAACACAGCACCCAAACACCCAAAGGATGTTTTTTTCTTCAAAGTAAAATGGGACTAAGCCAATATTTTCTCCTCAGCCTAAAAAGGAACCAACACAGAGATGGGTGAACATTCCCTCGTCATGAGGGTGCATCATTTTTCTTAAGCTATGTGACTCCCAGGAATTTTCAGAGATACTTCATCACATGTGTTTGACCTTTAGAGGGGAAACTAGGTCAAATGCTACTATTCTGGCAGATAATTGCCCCCCCCCCCCCCCATTACCTCCCCCATAATGACAAGACTTGCTCCCTGCCACCCCCCCCCCCCCCCCCCCAACCCCTCCTATACCTCCCCCCTACTGACAACACTTGCTCCCTGGTCCTAGCAAAAAGGTGTGAGGTGGAAAATTTGCTGGGGCTATTCTGAGGGCCACTGATGTTGATGTTCTGAAATTTTCCACTGCCTTCTCCATCGCCTCTCCAATAGTGCACTTGGCTGACTCCTGACAGCTACGCAGCATTGTTTTTTTATTGTCTGCAATATTTATCTGAGGTCTGTGTATAATGAGAAGTTTATTTTCACAGTTTCATGGTACAATATTAACTTACAGTACACTCATGACAAAATCCCATGGCAACAGTATGATGTAAATAGTGATAATAGTGTTAATAATGAGGAGGTAGAGACTGTTTTAGCTTTTGATTGCATATTTCCTACTAGGACTGAATGGAAAATGATTGCAGAAAATCTTTAAGTCTTATTGCCCTGTGCATGCATTGACATTTTTTCCAGGTTTTGGCTGTCCACATATGGATTTTGTAGATGGCTCCAAAGGGCCGGAAAAGTAGTTTGAAAAACTATTTCAGATCAGATAGGCCCATTTTGACTGACTCCACTGTAAATTGTCAAACTGCATAATGAAAGTTTTGAAGTTGGAAAACTATAATCAGAAAGGAATGATCTGATCCTTAAAATTTAAGACCATCTTGACACATGGTTTCAAGGTCGGGGGATCATAGAAAAAAACAACACAATCCAAAATCCAACAAAACAATTCAAGCATTGAGAGTTCCCCTTTCACGTTTCCACACTGGAATGGTGGAAATCCTTGTCTGGTTCAACATCTTTGCCTGACCTGCCGTTTTTGTGTTTAGTCTAGTTTCTGGAGTAGGCCTCTCAAGCATCCAAGCAGCCCTGAATAGGGCCCAGTGGTCTAGTAGACACTCACGCTCAGACACCTCCAGGCCTGCTAACACTTTGCACATATTAGCGCTGCCGAGGCATAAATATAGTAATGAGTGAGTTATGAGATCCCACCATTATGCCTATCGCTTTCCCACACTCCAACCAGGCGCGTTGACCATAAAAATAAGGTGTGCTGATCTGTGGGTATTATGAAGAAAGCAGTGGTTGGCCATTTCATATGCACAGCATAAAACTGGACAGGTTGGGTGGAGTACACCCAGGAATGTGTTTCTGGCGGGCATGGGAAAAAAATGGACAAACCACAAAAGTCATACTCACCAAGTACTGCACCGCGAAAATAAACCGTGGCCTCGTGGCAGCTCAGCTGGGATGGTATTGGGTTGTCAGGGGCTTGCTTAATTTATTTGTGCCCATCGATCGTGTTGTTTTCATTAAAGTTTAGGGCAGGCATAGTAGGAGCCTGAAATCACCAATACCGGTAAATGGAAGCTTATGTGGAGACTGATGGGAAAAAATCTCATTGCTCCAGAAACCTCAGGCAGCCTGGGTTTCACTCCAGGAGCCAAAGGAATGACTGTAATGAGTAAGACTGAGAGTACACTTTACAAAAAAAATAAAATAATAAAATAGAGGGAAACATTCCTTCGTAGTCTTAAGTCTCCTCTGGTCAGACCAATGTCAATGTTAAATTGAACCAATATCACAATCCGAGGACTAAGATGAGTATTGAATTTTATGTTGTTTTTTTTCCTAAACAGCTCTCTAAACTGTTTACAAGTCACTTCAATGTAGAGATACCTGTTAGCCTTTAGCTTTACCTTAGGCTAGCACTACTCTGTATGATATCTTTAAAGGGACCAGCAAAGTTCAGAGGCTTGAGGGATTTGACAGAGATCAGTGGTACTTTCCTCTCCCAGATCTTGATAATTGCTGATTGGCCTTTTATCGCAATAAAAAAGGTGATCCAAAAATGTCTGTTGATTAACCAAGGCTACGTGACCACATGGGAGGTTTGCATTGAAAGTCCTGGTTAACACCCTTAAGACACACACACACACCCTTAAGAAACACACACACACACACACACACACACACACACACACACACACACACACACACACACACACACACACACACACACACACACACACACACAGTTCTTCCCAGCACTCTTCAAGGCCTTGTATGACTCCCTATGATCAAATCCCCCCTGACTCAGCGCTGACAACAGATTAGTGGCCTGCGAATCAAAGACGTCCAGATGGCCTGAAGTAACTAAATCAGCTTGCAGATATATCAGAAGAATAATAATAAAACATTCGTGCAAGATTTAGGTCTAAGAGGCCTGAGAGTGTGGTTGGGTGGAAATATACCTTTCTGTCTGTTGCTGATAGGACGAATTTGAAACCACTTTGCCGCCCAGCAAAAGCAAATAGAGCGCTATGGTTTGTGTTGTCAGACACATGATGTCATTGTGTTGTCACCATGGTAGCCTTGATAAAAGGTATGGTTCTGCTAAACCTCAGCTCTTTTCTGGTACCCTGGAGTAACATTGTGCTCAGCAATGTAGGTCTCGGGGAAACTCCAGGACCAAGTACAGAGAGAGATAAAAAATCATACTAATGTTTCTCATAGTCTCTTGACAGAAAGCCTTCAAGGAACAGCACCCAAACATGTTAACTAAAATGGGTTTTTGCTTCACACAATACCCAAGGGCTTTATAATTTGTGCATATATTGTATGTACAGTAGATTTGTGTAACAATAATTACAACGGCGAGCCTGTTTGTTTTTAGGTAGAGGACAGAATTACAGTTTATGCTTAATGTACAGTAATTGAAATATATCAAAATAAAAGTATATGTAAAACGTCAACAGCACTACTTAAACATGAACAGCAATTGCAAAGCAAGACATGCTTAGATGGCCACTGCATGCAACACACATTCAAGGACACTGTCAGTGTGTCCAGGCAGATAAGAACTCTGGTAGACATGACCACACACAAAACAAGTGCTCCGACCTGATAGGACCCGAAATTATAGGCCTGGGGAGAGTTGATATGCGGTTGGTGGAGACATGCAGAAGTCAAGAGGTTGTATTTGTGCCAGCAACACAACAACAACAACAACAACAACAAGAAAAAGAATCCCGGGATTCCCAGCATTTAACTACAAGTGTACTACAAATGTCACATATTATGGTGTATTTTTTTCATTTAAGCTTATGCTATTGACATTTAATTTTAAGTTATTTCATTATTTTGGCATTTGATTATTTCATTAGATTGATGAGTGTTTAGTCTTATGGGTTGTAAAAAAAAACATACTCATATATTAGGCAAACATGTCCCAAAGGTCTAGCGAAGTTGAGACTCCGTTCTCCTTTTATGGAAAACCAAAAGTTACGTATGTTTGCCATATGTTTAGTAGGATTCAGAGTTGATATGTGAAATTATTTCACAAATTCTTCAACAAACTGTGCTCCAATGTGCTCGCTGCCAGGCCCAGAGGGGGTTGGAATTCATCAGTTAGGTTACACCAAGACAAAATCCCATTTGTGTCCACCCTTGCATAGAATCACCCCTTCTGTGAAGATGAGGCACTTCTTCCCGGGAACTCACCTCGTCAATGTGGGCAATGTTAGGTCACTGCTATCGGCCATGCCAGGAAAGGTAGGTGGGTGGATGGCGTCACGGAGCGTCAATCCCTGAAAACCCTCCCTGGGCTGTCTCAGTTGAACTGAACACTGTGTGCTCGTGGCCATAGGTGTTAACGGTGTGAGAGGAATAGGACATGTCTGGTATATGGAAAGTGTGAGGGAGAATGCGGCCTACTTTGTGAATCCCTCTTGGCATACAACTGCGACTACCTTAATTTAGCCCAAAGAGTTTTGCTCACTTTGGGCCAACTCAGAACAGCCAATTGAGAAATCCTTTGGTGAATTTTGAGGTACATTTTTGGGGTGGCTTTAAAATGTTGTCTTTTAATAGTTGAAAATTCAGTGGGTTCTATCAATAACCTGCCTGACCGTAAAACCTGCAGTTGTCAGATTCCTAAGATGACAGTGAGCAAATGACCAAAATTATTCCAAATAGCCATAGCCTCCTTTGAAGGTCCTGTAAAGACAGATTGAAGTGGCCTAAGCAACCCACCAAAAAAATCCATGAAATAAAAATTGCTCTGACATACCGCTCTGTTCAAACACCAGTAACCATTTGAGAGGCAAAGAAATGTCTGCCAAGGTTGGTCCGTAACCGCTTTTCAAATAAAATGGCACACCTGAAAATCCTTTGGTCCAGTTGGAAAACCTGCAGACTTTCACAGGGAACAGCAAAACCACATATTTACAAGATGTGTACTAAGTTTGGCTTTTTAATATTCAAATTAAAAACCAACATGCAGGGCTGGTTTGAAATATGAGCAGAAAATCGACCAAGGACTTGGACTTGAATGTTAACCTATCATGCTAAGCAACACCTGCATGGAGAGAAGTTGGAAAAGAAGCAGGCAAGCGAAAGAAAAACAGTTAAGTCACATCTCAGTGGTCGCTCTATGAGTTTAGGTAACATTTTCGTTGGCACCGAATGAAACAAACAAAAGTCCGTTTGACCAACACCAATCCCCCACGTTCAAAGCGTTTCTCAGGAAACCAATTAAGGGAGGAATGCTACCGCTCGCCAAAGCATGGAGAGAAGCTGAAATTCCTGTTTAATCGGCTCAGTGCTGCCTGTCACAAGCGGCCAATGAAAGATGGATAATTGCTGTTTAGGTACATGGCTTCCTCTCTTTTCAAGAATGGGGCAAATTAGCCAAATAAATGAAAGGAAATGAGGTTTCCGCCTCACTCGACTCCTGCTTACACACCCCCGATTCCCAGTCCTCCATAGAATTAAGCTTACATACACCTGGTCAAACATGGATGACTTGAAGGGCCCAAATGTTTACCTCCATGCAAAGGATTGTGGGATTGGATCCTGCTTCTGAGTCCGGCATTAAGGATGCACATAGGGGTGGTCACGGATGAGGGGGCGAGAGGGTTGGTGGGGCAGGGAAGTTGGAGCCAGCAACTTATAGCCTTTTGGGATGGTGTGCCAAGTTAGACTTGTTGTTACTGGGTCAGGGCACTGCAGTCATCTGGCAAATGTCTCCTCCTTTTGTCAGGCGATGTTTGTGAAGCCAGTGACTGATTTCTTTCAGGAAGCAATTTTTCATGGGCTCTATTCGCAAAGTGTCAGTAAAATCTTCATAATCCACTCAGACTTCTGAGGGGCCACAAGGCACCGCCACCCCTGAGCAGGTATGTGGTTTCCTGTGCATTTTTGGACCATTTTGTTTGCACTCACACTGTGGGCAAATATTTCTACTACTTACTTTTTAATACAAGGTAACCGTCAACAGCTGTAAAGAAATACCCCGAGTTTCACAAGTAGTGTGCATGGATGTTTCACAAGTAGTGTTCCCTACTTTCCCTGGGCCCAGAACATGAGACCCGTTTGTTACCCCCTATCGTTGGGCCTGGTTGGGACCATTACTGGTTGTGCATTTCGGTTCTTGGTATGTTTTAATGTCATCCACTGTTAAAATAATCAGCATTAGGGCCGTGTCTTGCAGCAGTGTTACTCAAAAGCTAAGGTTTAACTAAGAGAAAGACACTGGAACAAGTTTTTGGCAGTTGCCATCCTGTTGTAGCTTATCTAATCATTAGCATTGCTGTAACGCTTACTCCATCTTAAACCTCAAAACTTGTTTATAAACAAATTTGCTTGTCTTTTGTAGGCCAACACTCACTTACAGTACAGTCACTGTTTTATCACTACCAAATGCTAAGCTAAATAACTTGATTAGTATAAAGCTGGTTGCTAGCTTTGCATAGTGATTTAAACTGAAACTTAATCTGAAGTATACAGGAAGAAAAGTACATTTTGTTCTGTACACAGAAACTGTTCCTCCACATTAACAGTATATTTTACACAGCTGCCCACAAAATGCGGGACAGTCTGACATTGAACATGTGTTTATGCTTCACATGCATCACAACACAGTCTCTTTCACATGTTGCATATTAAACTTAAACTTCTGAACTACCATAAACATCATCCACTAACAATGAAACAGTCAATAAAATGTCATGCAACTGGAACAAAATTGGCCTTGGCACACCGCAAACACAAGCATTATGGCCGTTTGGTGAGAAAGTCATGTAGCTCCAGGTTGTGAGGAGGTTATTAGGTAATGGGTCTTTTCTAATTGAATTTCAGATGAGTCATTCATGGAAGATTCCTTGCTGAGTCCACAACGTGGAGACTGATGTCACTTGTATGCATTTAACGGTCATAGTGGTTTGTGTTTATGTGTTGTTGCTGCCTCCTAAAGCAGTTTTACATTGGAAAAAAAGGGCTGTGTCTGTTCTATTCTGGACTTCTGAGAACATTTTGTCAGGATGGGTATACGCGAATGGGAAAAAAGCATGGAATAAAAATAACATGACTTCTTTGAAGCCTTGTAAATAATATAATCTAATATTGTACTACAAAATGCTACAAAACACCCCTGAGTTGTACTGTAAAGACTGTTTGGCATGTGCACACAGAACATGTTTTTCTCAATATTTCTGTTTATCTTATAAACTATTTTTTAAAAAATATTCCATCCCATCGGCGCATGTTTTTCCCATCTCCTCATTGGCTGTTTGTTGTTGTTTGCCACTGTCAGAACCCAGAGCTCTGTTTGTCTGTGCGGCCTGACTCTCTCGCTTGCTTACTCGCTCGCTCGCTCCACGATGGGGCATTCCTGTGCTGCTTGTCTTGGCACTGCCATGGGTCAGCCGTGGCACTGAAGGCCGTATGAATGAGCTCCTTTCAAGGGCCCTCGTCGCTTGCCCACAGGGTGCTGGTATTCCACGGCTGTTTTCTGGGAAGGCCAAGGAGAGAGAGAGAGAGACAGAGACTGTCCATCATTAGAAAAACCCAGCTTTTTATAATAAGGGGATTATGCAACTGACAATGATAGCGTAGGTGGACTGTAATGGTACACCGTGTGAGTCTGTCTGTCACCAAGGTCATTATATAAACATGTTATTAGTGTGAGTTGTATAACTACAACAGGCAGGACACTAGACTATTGGACACTAGACAGGACACTAAAATTGGTTGTACAATATTTACTGTACAGCCAGCTTCGAAGACCATACTTTTAAAGCTTTACTACTAACACAAAAGCCACGCTTACTCATGTACTTGTTAAAACACAGACTTACTAGATGACTTTCAAGTGACATTCTGTGACATAGACCAACAGCACAGTAATTATAGTTCTTTTTTTACTTTGCGCAACCAAATAACACTTTATTTTTGGTGTTTGTTTTTAGGAGGGGAATGGGGGGGGGGGCACAAAGGTGGCATTACCTGGGGTGAGTAAACAAGTTACCCACCTCATCCTCTGATGGCCTCTTTAGTGCAGCGGTGGATTTAGTTCCTGAGGTTAGAGCCCTGCGAGGAAGCTCAAAGACGAGATTTACAGGACAAAGCTGCCTCACTTCCCCCCGAGCCCCAACCACATTCTCCCCAACAGTCATCTTTTGGCCAGACATGAAATGTAAAAAAAGGATCATGTTAGTCATCTGAGAGCTCCAGTGTTTCTGCAGATAGATCAGAAGAAAAAAAGCCTAACCCTAGATGTCTGGCAAAGTTGTAACATGTCAGGGGAGAGAGGTGGGGGTAAGAGGTTGGTGAGCGGAGCGTCTATATTTGAAATGCTGCTCTTTGCTTAGACACTGTTCAAACCCATTAGTGTGGATTCCAAAAAGAACAGGGGGTTCAGTAAATTGTCCACAGACCACCATATGGGATTCCGATCAGTAGGATGGTAGGTTGCTCCAGCCAGACCTCATTCTGAACGATTACCATGGAGCTTTCCAGCAATAGCTTAGTGTGTGTGTGTGTGTGTGTGTGTGTGTGTGTGTGTGTGTGTGTGTGTGTGTGTGTGTGTGTGTCTGTGTGTTGAAAGGAACAGAACCATGGCACCTCTTCCTAGTCTGCATCTCAGTGGCCAAAGGGTTCATGTCTATCCACCAATCAGCTTCCACCTATACTTGTGGTCGTCT
This sequence comes from Coilia nasus, assembly GCA_027475355.1. NCBI lineage: Eukaryota > Metazoa > Chordata > Actinopteri > Clupeiformes > Engraulidae > Coilia > Coilia nasus. The sequence goes on along the minus strand of CM050219.1, from coordinate 1,992,200 downwards.
GTCCTTGGTCCAACTTAATGTTGCTTAATTCACCAACATTCCATTAAATGCATTAACTTTTCTGCATCTATTATAAATTTTATTCTGTGGGCATGCTCTTTGACGCAAATTATGCAGTCAAACTCCAAAACAGCCAGTCTGGGCAATGAATTACTTCTGTGAAAAAAGACATTTCAAAGACGGGGAGCTACGGCCCTCATAGTTAGCTAATTTTGCGTAGTCTACCACCCCCACCCCCTTCCTCAGTTTAAGATGTGGTGGAAAGAAGGAGGGTTCGTTTAAAATTTCAAAGCAAAAACCTTGGCCTGCCAGCTGAAAGTATAGATGGTGCGCTGGATATGACCTGGGGTGAAAATAATCCCCTGGCCCCTGTTTGCGTTCTGGTTCATCAAGTCTTTTAAGCTAAATTGCGTGTACAAATGCTTACCAACTTTAGACACTGACCCACATGACATAGCCCTCCCTTGACAGTGAAAAGTGATAAGAATTAATAAAAAAACATATAGACTGCAAAGCTTTCACGATTTAAGACTGCCAACTAGAGTGTCAAAAGTTGAGTCGGCATTAAACCAAACCTTTCAGCAGTTGTTGGTGATGATTCTTACAGGTTGTCATACTGTAGGCCTTGTTCAGTAGTAGTAGTAGTAAGAATGGTAGTTGTAAGTAGAAGTAGTAGTGGTTTTGGTGGTAATTTCAGTACCTGTTTAGACATTGTTTCTCCTCTCTTTTGATGCTAATCCTTCCTTCCTCCTTTTTACTACTATTTTAATGTGCTGTATTGATCAGTGCCCTTGGGTTCCATGAAAGGCACTTCAAGTAAAATGTATTATTATTATTATTCTAAGACCCATGATTAAAGAAAGTGCTATCTTTCAGATTCAGACGTAAGATACTGTTCGCCTTTCCCTTCTTTCAACATCAAGTTCAACACCATGGTAGTTTAAAGCCTTTAATCTTATTAGATGTCAGGCCCGAGTGGTCTCAAACACACTGATCTGTGTTTGTGTCAAAACAGCTGACTTGAATGGAAAAACAGCTGACAAAGTCTTACGTGGCGAACATGTTCTGCTGTCTGCACAGGTAATGCTGTTGTAGTACAGAGCATTGGAGCCTAGTAGTTCGCTGGCAAATGAGGTTAGGGAACTTCCCGAATGTGAGACTCCATCCTTTATTCTGGATTGGACAGGCATGTACTGTACAGAAGCCCTCTCAAGGGGGGAGGGGTGGGAAGGGAAGGAGCTGAGAGGTCAGCACTAACTGTGCGTATTGCTTTGCTCTACTGTCAGCATCTTCAAACAGAGTAGACACAATGTCTAAGCACTATGTTATTAGGTAAGAATGGTAGCGAACAGACCACGTCACAACTCCTAAAGCAGACATCTATTTTTTTCTCTCCTCTTTTGGTAATAAGGAGACGGATGAGCTCATCGCCCGAGGAGGACGACGGTCGGGTGAGGAGAGGAGACGTCAGGGAAATCTCATGAGGAATGCATAACAACAACCCGCTGGAATGTTGTGGGGAACGAGGGAAACGTAAAAAAAGACAGAAGTATGCCTTTTGTAAAAAAAAAAAAAGAAACAGCAAGGGCATCCCTTTCAACACAGCCACACCTACCCCTGACATACCAGGAGAACCTATTAGGAAGTGGTTAGACAACCACCAATGCAAATGGCCTGACCTTGGATGTGTCTATGTTAGTGTTGTTGTGTATAGATACTTAGGGGTGACTGTATGGAAAGATTAATAAAAGGGTTGTGAAATGACACAGTTTTAATGTTTATTCTTGTTGTTGCTTCGATGTTTCTCATCCTCAGGTTGACTAAGTGCACGGCCCAGGCAACAGTTGGGGATACAACAGTTGATTCCATACAAAGGTGGAAGCTTTAGAGTGTAGTGGTGTAGATAGCATTAGTTAAGTCTTTGGCTGTTGAGACTGGTTGAGAGTGTCTTCAAACATCAGATCCAAGAACATCTGTTTGTGTCATGGTTGTGTCATGTTTGTTTCATGGTAACCATGACTTGTAAAAGGAATTACTGTATTTGTCTGATCCCATTTGTTTTTCTTTCATTTATGTAGTAACATTTCCATATAGCCATAGTGCTTTATATGTTTGGCATAGCATGTATAATACATGTAAGCAACCATTATAGACCTTCACCTTTGTCCAAGTGGGGTGAACTAGGTGAAAGTGAATTTGGCCCAATATCACTAACCTCTTTTTCTTTTCCTCCTACCTCATTGCCACTCAGTATTAGCAAGTATACTATAGTCAAGACAGCAGATGTTGTTATTTTCATTATGGACTAAGTGTATGTGAATCCATAATGGGTACCAATCAGCTTTATCTTGGTTCATATACTCTTTGTGGCTCATATCCCAAGAAACATATCTGTTAATAATAAGCCATTTCAGTTCTTCGCTTAAGCAGCCATTGTCCTTCCAAAAGAATTCCAATTACCCAATACAAAACAGCAGCCTCTCACTCTATAAAAAAAAACAACACAGCTACATTCTAACAGGAGATTAAATCTTTGGTTTGGCTAAATATTGCATAGATAGCATATTTCGGTGGAACATTTGCAATTTGCCCAGTCACGTAAACTGTAGACAGACAGACCGAGCCCTGGAAATGCGAACGTGTGCCAGTGAATGGCAGAAGGGGACAGAAAATTACTCTCTGGCAGCCTCACTCAGCCACGCTGGTGTGTGTGTGTGTGTGTGTGTGTGTGTGTGTGTGTGTGTGTGTGTGTGTGTGTGTGTGTGTGTGTGTGTGTGTGTGTGTGTATGTGTGTGTATGTTTATTATTTTTATGCAGAGAAAAAAAAACAACTACAAGCGTGGCTCCCATTAAAGACCTTGAAAAAGGAAGAATAGCACAAAGTCTCCATTTTCCTGCACACTAAAACGAGTGGGAAACTTGGTGGAGTCAACTACTCTGACTGAATTATACATACGCAGTGTTTATTTGGACTGTGGATGGAATCTGTTCCATTACATCATCGCCTTTTGACCCCTGACCTGTAGTCCAGAGAGTGTACGGGGGCTGCGTTGAATTAAAAATGGCTCCTAATGCCTGCCTCCAGCATAGTGTCCCTTCTCCTTTTTTAGGTTGAAGACTAGAGACTGTGCAAAAGTCAAGATACTGTACTCACTCCACATCATTTTTATGGATTAGCGATTGTGGGAAGGATAGAGTGTCGTGGGGATAAATATGTAGTATTGTTATGGAGTATGCTGCTTTATGTCAGATATCCAGCTGTGAAATGACTGGTGCATGGCTGTGGGACTGGTATGGAAAAACCAGAGAGCATGACATTAAAGGTTAACAGACCTGAAAGTATTTACCTATGCTTCACTGACAAAGGAATTTTACTTCGTGTTGAAGGAGGATCCCAGCTAGACAGTATGTGAGAGAATGAGAGAGAGAGAGAGAGAGAGAGAGAGGAAAAATAGGGTCGATGACAGGCCCCTCTCGCTCTTTTCCAGGGACTAGGGAGTCCGATGTTAATACGCCACCCCACCGGAGAGCATGAGTCAGTTATTAAACCCGGACTATGTGCGACGAGTTCTCCTCCACCCCCGCCTCTCGCCAGGGTGCAAAAACCTCACCGGGCCGTCATCCCCTGGCACCCAGCTGGAGCACACGCGCCCAGCCCAGCACCTCGACAAGCGCCAGTTATCCCACATCATGGAACATCAGGGGCGAGAGTCGGGAGGGACGCGGGATAGATTGGCAAGATGATGATGTCTGGATGGTGGTGGTGGTGGTGGGGTGGGGTGGTGTGGCTGCTGAAGAAAAAAAGTGTGTGTGTGTATGAACATGTGTGTGCGTGTGTGTGCGTGAATTTGTGTGTCTGAGGGCGGTGGATAATAGGGGGAGTTGAAGGATAAAAATGCTGTCTGCCTTGGTTCGCCCGGAATGAATCGCTGTTGACAGACAGGCTCCATTAACCGCACTGCCTGCACGGCACGACCGTCAAAGCATCCCACCTTTCCAGATGCCCCTATTCTGCCCATTAGAAGCTCTGCCAGCCCAGCTCACCCCCTGTGCCATACCTGGGCACCCAAGTTACCAACCACAGAGGCACATGAGGGCTCCAGAGAACTGGAGTAACAGACAGACAGGGCATCCACAGCAGCGGTAGCGGTGGTGGTGGTTAATGGCAGAAGCAGCAGCCACTGCAGTGGAGCGAGTGAAGATTCCCTTATAAGGCTACGCTTCCTCTGCTCCGGGTCTGGGCGCATGTAGTAATAGTATGTCTGCTGGCGCAGGGGCCGCATTCCTGCAGCGCCTGAGTTTTCTCTGGGAGTTTTTCATTTCCGACTTCAGAGGTGCTGGTGAGCTGCAGCCTTGTGCCTTTCATAAGAGAGGTGGGACGAGAGAGAGGGAGGAAGGGAATGGGGTGGGGGGTGGGGGGGGGGCAAAGGGGAGGGGGGTTAGTGTGTGTAAGAGGGGAGCTTGTGTGATCCTTTTTTCGAAAATATACAAACCCCAGAGTCTAGCCGCTTTCCTGCAATCCTTCAGGTCTGCTCCCTGTCTGGGACCTGATGGAGCAAAATAGGATAGTGCCCCAGGAATGTGGCACACCTGGCCCTTTAAAGCGCATAGACTAAACCTTATTAGCAAGGTGAAAGCACATGTCTATAAAAAGAATGTGAATTTGCAAAGCGGCTGACCAGACCTGGGAGACCAAAGCCATGAGAACTCTTTTATGGTTTCTCAGGTACCACTGGAGGAGTTGAGTAACTCTCAGATGGGCACATAAAAGAACAGTTAAATAAAAATAAAGTTACTAGCACTCCTAATTTATCAAATTCTTTATCTGACATTTGTAAGGCAGACTTATGTTCCTTTTAATAAAATTCCCACAAACGTTCAAAACAGACCTTTGATCTTGTATTCAAAGACTTGAATGCCTGACCATGAACAAAAATATTGTTAGTACTTTTGCAACACAAACAGAATTCTCCTCAGACATACACGCAATGTTGTTTCACCCAGAAACAACAACAGACACGGGAACAACAGACACAATAACAACCACCTCAATTACTTAATGAATGCAGACAGAATTTTTATACATGCCAAATACAAGCCTGATGAGGTCAGCACGAATACTGTCTGGCAAGAGCACAACAGCCCAGACCAGAGAAGGATGTGTTGGTCCGTCCATGACAAGTCGGCAAAACCACTGATAAACATTTAAAGTGGAAAAAAAGAAGAGAGAGAAAGAGGGAAAAAAGTACAGGCAGAAAAGTTTAGTCAACCTTGCCAAAGCTTCACTTTTTATTTTGATATGTGACAGCAGTTTGGTTTCAGACAGGAGGAATGTGGAATAGCAGGGGGTGGGGGTAGTCTAGTGGGTCGGGTGAAATGGAGAGAGAGAGAGAGAGAGAGAGAGAGCAAGTGATGGAGAGAAACAGAGACGGAGGGAGGGAGGGTGGTTACTGAAAGAGGTGGGGGAGCAGGGGGGCAGGAAACTAGGAAAGAATGCCAAGAATGTCCATGTTTGTCCAGGTCTCCATTCAGCCCCTGGCACGTCACTGGGCTTCAGCGTGTATAAAGAGAGGGCAAGCTCCCGACTTCCAACAGAACACTCCTCCTCAACTCCCGAGTGAGAAGCAACAGGAGCTCAGCTCTGCTCAACTACAACTACTACTGAAGCTAAACTCTAGCTTTGACTCCAGGACAAGACACGAGACGAACAGAACAGAACACAACAGAACAGAACCGAGCGGGACTGAACTGAAAGCTGAGTTGGACAGGAGACCCTTGAAGGAAAGAGAGAACAAACGAGATCAACTCGATCAGAAGACAGACCATTTCAAGACATTGCTCTTGAGAAAATAAGGAAGATTTTGAAGACCTGAAAGATATTCTTTTGCTGTTACAAATCTTTACTAGAAAACGAATCAACATGTCTACTGGAATGACCATCCTGACATCCTTCCTCTGTCTTGCACTCCTGCACTTGGTGAGTCAACAGTTTCAGTAACTCCACTGTAAACCATAGTGTTAGAGCTTAGGTTGTCCTCTTGCATTCATAAAGCTCACAGCTTTGTGTAATCATCAGTGTTTATGTTATGACAATGTTCCTTGAGGTAGTCAGCCCTTGCTTTGACTATGTGTCCAGATGTGTTCTGTCACTGACATGTCAAACATGAAAAAGGTGTATTTGTTTGAAGGTGTGTGAGCACTCTGTATGGACTGACATTTTTAACCATGCTGTTTGTGTTTGTGTGTGTATGTTCAGGCTGTCGCCCAGGAGTGCAGTGGCCAGTGTAGTTGCCCCGATGTACCCCCACAGTGCGCACCTGGTGTGTCTCTGGTCCTGGATGCCTGTGGCTGCTGCCGTGTGTGTGCCAAGCAGCTGGGCGAACTCTGCACCGAGCGGGACGTCTGCGACCCTCACAAGGGCCTCTATTGTGACTACGGCTCCCCCAGCAACCGACGCATTGGAGTCTGCACCGGTGAGATGCCACTTCTCTTCTCTCCTCCTTCTGGTAGTTAGACAACCCTTTGCAGTCTAACATGAAGGGCAACCAGTGCTATAAGTATAATAGCAGTCCCTTAACATTGTAATGTTTTAAGGTTTCCAAGGAAGATCATTGCTTTAGGTCAAGTTACATCGAAGGCTGTGACTGGATATGTAACCGTTTGGTTCTTTCGATATTCCTTGACAGCAAGGGACGGTGCCACATGTGTGTTTGGAGGAATGGTCTACCGCAGTGGCGAGTCCTTCCAGAGCAGCTGCAAGTACCAGTGCACCTGCCTAGATGGTGCTGTGGGCTGTGTGCCCCTTTGCGGCATGGATGTTCGCCTGCCCAGCCCCGACTGCCCCATGCCACGCAGGGTCAAGGTGCCGGGGAAGTGCTGCGAAGAGTGGGTGTGCGACTCCCCCCACCAGCAGACCTTTGTTGGACCAGTTCTGGCAGGTGAGTCCCCTTCACCAAACTGGACACAAAAACAGTTCTTCATATTACATATCAAACGTCACGTCTCTTCATATTAAATACCATTTACAATACAAAAAGAGACAAAGAGTTGTAAAAGCATATTGTTTGGTGCTGTTTCAGCAGGAAGTTGACCTGTGTTTGCCTTTTGTCATGGCAGCTTACAGAGAGGAGGAGACCTATGGCCCTGACCCCTCCCTGATGAGGGAAAACTGCCTGGTTCAGACCACGGAGTGGAGTGCCTGCTCCAAGACCTGCGGCCTGGGCATCTCCACCCGTGTAACCAACGACAACCGCGAATGCCGCCTGGAGAAACAGTCCCGCCTCTGCATGGTTCGCCCCTGCGAGTCCCACCTGGAGGAGAGGATCAGGGTAAGAATCATGGCTAAAGCTTATAGCTAACTAGCTGCTACATAGCTAGCTACACAACTAGGTAGCTAGTCTTTATTGGTTAGCATTTTAGGAAACAACATTCACCACACTACACATTCTGAACTGATTGAACAACACATACTTGTGGTAATGTTAGCAACACTGGTCTTGAACCAATGTTAGCCATTTTACTAGCTAGCTACATATAGCTGATTAATCTAGCCCACCTTCCAGCTGACTATGGCTATCTTGTTTGATGTCTGAGATGGTTGTCTAAAAGTTTTATCCCCTTTTTGTCCTCTATACAGAAAGGGAAGAAGTGCATCCGCACGCCCCGAGTCTCCAAGCCCATGAAGTTCGAGATCTCGGGCTGCACCACTACCAAGTCCTACCGTCCCAAGTTCTGTGGCGTGTGCACCGACGGCCGCTGCTGCACGCCCCACAGAACCACCACCCTGCCCATGGAGTTCAAGTGCCCCGACGGCCAGGTGATGAAGAAGCAGATGATGTTTATCAAGACCTGCGCCTGCCACTTCAACTGCCCAAGCGAGAACGACATTTTCGAGTCCACGTACTACAAGAAGATGCTCGGCGACATGGCGTAAAGAGAAAGCGAGAGAAATAGAGGAATGCCACGACTCAAGTCCCTGAAAAAGACAGAAGGACAACAAGAAAAAGAGAAAGAGAAAAAAAACTCCATCCATGCATTGACTGTTCACTTGAATCCAACAGATATCCATCTCATCTTGCAGCACAATATTTGTTTGTCTTGTTTTGTTTTTGTTTTTATCCATGTTTGTTCATTTGCAATTTCTATCTTTTTTTTTACAAGAAGACAAAATCTATATTAGTATATTCCGTTTCTGTATGTACAATTGTATTGATGGATGTCTTGGGCTTCTTGCCTGACAGATGCCCCTAAAGAGGGTTTGGAAGACAGAGGGCTGCCCTGTGGCCCTTAAAAAAAATGTAATACTGCACTATGGTCCTACTATGTGACAACGTGTCTTGTCGCTAATTTGGCATATGCCATTTCTCCTCCCCCTTAATTGTGGTGGGCACCCGACTAACTCGGTAGAATGTGACCTCGGAGCACTTGTCGTAGTACAAAGGAAGGTGAGGGATGAAGAGAAGAGAAAGGGTTTTGAAAGAATTTCAAATTTCCCGCCTTTCCTGCTTGGGAGGCGTATAGAGCCCTTACTTTACCTGAGTACGAGCTGAATGTGTTCCTGGAAAAAATGGTTTGTAATGCTGAGCACGAGAGTGTTGCAGTGTTTGACAGGTCAAAGTCTCGGCTTCGACTCTAGACACCTCCCCACCCCACCCCAACCCCAACCTCAACCCTCTCCAAGACAAGGAGCCTCGCGAGAACACTTCCAGGGTTTGCTTCAGCACTGAGTTTATTAAGACAAGAGAGAAAGCAAGTATGAGAGAAATAGAGGTGTTTGACTTTGACTGATTGATCATCATGAAAGAGTCAGTAATTTTGTCAAAGAAAGACTGGATGATTTGTAGTTTCATTCCTTTTTTGTATTTTAGTTTTGTATATAATGTACATATTTTGTACAGTTTAAGTTAATTTAAATTTAAAAGCATATTTGTTTGTTTTTCCTCTTGCTTTGATATGTTAATTTTAAGCTTATTGGCTGAGTTGGCTGTTCTTGGGACAGTTGTGTATTATTTTATTGAGAAGTGTGACCAAACAGTTACATGTTTTCACTTTTTGTAGTTCAAAATAAAATGTTATATTTTTTATATAAAAAATGTGTTCTTATTCCTTTCTCTGGTTAGAGGTGGTGGTACTCACACACCCATACAGTACATACATAAACACACTCACATCCACACAGCCCACCACTCACACACACACACACACACACACACACACACACACACACACACACACACACACACACACACACACACACACACACACACACACACAGCCCACCCCTCACACACACACACACACACACACTTACACAATCACCCATCTGTTAGCTCCAAACACAAGGTGTGCTGCAGACGCCCAAAGAAAACAGGAGCGAACAGTGTTTTCATGGCTCCGTGTTCACTTCACCATATTCTACCACGTTAGAAAAATAGGGGGAAAAAAATCCCACACCACTGCATTGTGTGCGGTCCACACGTTTTCTTCTGTTAGACCACCCACACACGCACACACACATACATACACGCACACACACATACATGCACACACACGAGCACACACAAATTAGGTGTTCTACCCCACCACACCCCGCCAACCCCCCTCCACCCTCACCCCTGTCCCCACTCCCTGACACTCGTGCTGCCAGTGGCAGCCAGCTCCGGACACCCTCCCCGCCTCTGGCCTCCGGTGCACAGACCGACTCGCGGGATGTTTGCACACTTTGCCCAGACAGCAGGGTTGGAAAACACACATACGCACACACACACACGCACGCGCACACACGTACACACACACACACCCACGCACACGCACACACACACACACGCTGGGAGTCCATGAGAGGAGCAGTGAGGAACGCAGCTCTGAATGAGGCCTATTTGGCATGGGACCGACTGTCTTCTCCAGGCTCTCAGCTGTGCCTTGGAGCCTCCATGCCCCTGGTCCCTGGGCCTGCTTCAAAGAAAACACAGACAGCACTGTGAGTCTGTCCTCCAAAGAGCAGATAAGTACAGTGAAAAGGAAAAAAACATGAGAAAATAACAGCAGAAAAATGGTATTGCTCTTGTCATTCCAATTGTGGGTCTTAGCTGTCTCCTATTTTCAGCACCAGTGCATTCCACTGACTGTAAGTCCATTTGTAATCTACTTCAGAAGGCTGAAAAACAACCAGTGTTTTGCACAAATGTAAATGTGTAGTGGTGTTATGAAAGACCCTCAGCCTATATAAAATATAGTCCATTCTGTTTAAGTAGGCCACAGTTTATACAACCCAACATGAAATCTGTGTTTGATTTCATGTATAATCAATATGTACTTTAGAAGTACATGTATTAACTGTGACAAACCATGTAGTATGGCTGATGTGATGGAGGAAATACATTTTTAAATGAACAGTGACTGCCCCCTAGTGGACAGATTGTTATTACATGCCAGCCCCGATGTGTTACAGTTTTTCTCTATCGCTTTGGTACATTTTTCGAATCTTTCTTGCAATTTGCAGAAGATCGAGTGCATTTCTCAAAACAGTTTGGACAAATAGCAAAACACCGTGGATCACCTGCAAAAGCCAGTCTCTTGCTCAAAATGCTTAGTTCATCCCTCAAAAGCAAGTTTTTGTGTCAATATACGTGTCAGTGCCATCAGAATGTTTAGTCATTGTGTCACTGTGTACGGATAAGACAGTCAAATTCATTAGTCATGTTGGCAATTGAATAGTGCACTTCGAAGGGACATTTTGATGTAAAATGTGGTTTAGGTGTGATGACAAGTGTTGTACATTTCACCTCATATAATGTATATGTGTGAGATTGATTGTAAAAGACAAGATTCACATTTACAGAATTACTTCTTTATTGGCAGACATTGACATTGCAGTGAGTAAAGAAAAAAAAGATAGTACTGGACAGAACAAAGGTAAAATACAGTAAGTAAACATAGGTCAAAAATATAAACATAGGTCATACAGTAAGTAAACAAAAAAATATGAACATCTCTCTAAATTCTAAGTCCTTATCCTGATCTTCAGCTTCTCGTCTGTCAGGCCACGAATTTTCACCCACGTGACACCGGCAGCGTGGATAGCATCTTCTGGAGTGCCTAATCCATCCTCTTCCAAATCCTCCACCATGCAGCCTCACCCCTCTTCCTCTCCTTCTCCCTGTTGTTGTCCATTTTCTTGTCCTTCCATTGTCAGACATTGTAACTTTGTATTGTGCTCTGGTTATATACTTTCCAGTAGATTGTTCATGAGATGCTCCCTTGAGCTCATTCAGAAAACCGTTGATCATTGGCTTCTCAACTCTCTTCATTAGAAAAAGTCTAGATTCAAGCAATTTACCAATTTAGATCATGTTTACAAATGTCTTATGGAAATGTATAGAAATGTGCTTGACATGTTATGATAGCTTGGTAAATCATTTTGCATGTTAAGACTTATATGATGAACTATAGCCTAAATATTTTGAGGAGTGAGACTATTTGATAGATTCCCATAACAAAGCATTTTGAGTAGCATGACAAAAGCAATTGATAATGTACGAAAAAACTGAGAATTGTACACAATCATTTGCATGGATGGACAAAAGCATTTGCAATTTGTTCAATGCAATGAGAAACTGCCTTTTTCATCTGCACAAATGGCATGATGATGTGACAATTGAACAAGAACTTTTGAGAATTTCAATTCTGATGTGAGAAATGTACCAAACCAATTGAGAAAAACTGTAAAAGTGAGACATACTGAGGCCTAAACTTCCTCAGTGTGCGTATCGGACAGTCTTGATTGTCTTTGAGTGTTCCTTTGGGTGCCCCCACTTCCTGTTTGTGTTTCCTGCTGATAACTTTGTTTGACTATCTGCATGACATGGCCACCAAAACACTTTTCTATGGTGGGTGGAAGACTGATCTGACAAGCTGAAAAGTTGATTCTGACAACTCGGTCTCCGCTGGACAGTATGTTCCTTGTTCCTTTTTTTACAGATACCATCTTAAATTGTACATTCATACTTTGAATATGGCTGAATTTGCAAACTACACACTGTTACTGGTGGCATAACATCAAAAATTAGATGTTTTCAGTTTTTGAGAACTGTTTTGTGAGTTTGTGAGTTTCTACATTCACCCTGATTGTTTTCCTTAGAGAGAGATGTTACCCACTGTGTCATTTAAAGAAAACGCGCAACAATATTGCATTCATTTATCAACTTTAATTTCACAGTCTTTTGAGACAATCATGAAACAAATAGTATTATGTACACAAATAATCTCATTAGTTTAGCATAACTAAATATGTAGAGGAAAAATGAACACACATTAATAGTTCATATTTAATATAAACAATTAGTCTTTAAATATAAAAGTAAGGTTTAGTGAAAAACATCTAATGTGTGAAAATGGGTTTGTGTCATGATTTCCATAGAAACATGCAATGTTATGTTAACGCAACCAAGGAAGTAGGTATTTAAAAATTAAGATTTACAAAGAGAAATAAAATACATCACTTAGAAATGAAATATACAGACAACAGCTCGCCAATACAATTTCAATTCTTCTTGTGAGAAGATTTAAATATTACGTTAATGTAGCGCAATAGATAGTTTGTTCCACTGTAAGTGCTGACAGAAGCACAGACGCATGTAGTTTTGACTGCGTACATAACATATACGACCCTAAACTCGGCACAGATTGTCCCTTAGCATGGTTCTGAGTGATCCTCTACATTTACCCTCAATAATGAGGCAAAATAGACAATGTACAAGTCACTGGCATGTGGATAATCGATTCCACCAATAAAGTCGACAAACAAGAATTTTGTTTTCTTTCCCGATGTCTGCAGCTTATGTTCTGCACAAAGCTGGAATTTGTTTTAAAAATGCAATTGCAAATCACTAGAAAGTACAGAAGTATTTAAGAACTGATGGTTTAAAAATGAGGGAAGATAGTGCCCCCCCCCACTACAAAAATGTGTAAATTAATGAAAAAGATGACAAAGCCACGGTTCTCAGGTGAGTTACAGTCAGTCTCAGGTTTTGTAAACAAAGTGGCCTTAGGATTTTTACATTAACAGAAAAAATCCCTTATCTTCCTTAGGTGTCTATGATGACACCACTGTAACAGGCAAGAAGAAGCCCGATGTGTTTTTCAGGGTCAGGCCTGTCATTGGACTGCGAATACAGCACGTGCAGCTGCATGCACACACACAGACAGATGTTGGTCCTTGTGGCTTTTTTATAACAAGGCACATCTCAGTCGTAGCAATGTGCATGCACAGACAAGGGCAGCTTTTTACATGAGGGGGACATGCCAGTGGGCAAAGATACACACAAGCAGGTTGAAGAGTGAGACGATTGAGACAAGGGGACATCTACTCCTCCTAGGTGTAATCTGTGAATGTAAGAATGTTCTGCAGCAGGCCAGAAATGATGGTTACACTTCATCTAATGCAAAGCACTAATGCAAAGCAATAATATGTGGTCATAAACAACGGCCATGTGTGTATTTTCTTGGAAAATAAGATATTTTTTTAAATAATAAAATAAAAAATAAAATATTTCATAAAAGAGGCATTTGAAAGAGAAATCTATGAAATTGTTGCACAAAACCTTTAAAAAAAAGCATTAGTGGTGCTGTATCAGACGAGCAGGGATTCTGCCTGGCCTCACTCATAGTCTCTGTAACAGTTTGTGACAAAGCCCCTATACCCTGTCTCTTAAGGTAAACTACTCAGCAACCTCAGCTGACACTCGCTGGGCCAGAGTGGCAGATTTTGGTCTTTTATTCAAACACTGGGCATAAAGTGCAGTGTCAGGAAAAGGGAATACTGCTGGACGATGGGTTTGTTGTACGGCTTTCTTCTTTTTCTTCTGTCCTCTTCTTTTCTTTTTTCCCTGCTTTCAGGATGGCTTCTCTCGATGCTCTGAGATGGCAGTCCACAGCCGACACAGGACCCCTCCTCTGAGGGCAGAAAGAAAAACAAACAAACAAACAAACAAACAAACATAAAACATGATGCCGACAGCAGTTATAGAACCAGACATCAGGGTATACTGTACAGACTGTACAAACTAAAACTGTAAAACTGTAACCTGTAATCACAAAATTCAAAACAGGCTTAAACTTAAAGGAAACTTTTCCACAATATTCAAATTCATTTTGAAGTGCCTGAAGGATACAGATATGCTTATACAGGGCTAACAGTAGACAATACTGCATGTAGTCTGCTCTAGCATGGGTGATGCAGATATGGACTTGGCTTAAGTCCAACATTTATGCAAAGTCTAGCCCTTTAAATAGACAGTGTTCAGCAGAAATGCTTACAATTTGCATAAATTCTTTTTCCAAATTAAAATGAAAATGGAATTCGCTAGAGGGGGGACATTTAACTCGTGATTTGCACAATGTATAATATCACAAAGATTTATGTAGACAAGGTCATTTGCATCAAAGTCATCAAAGTTTCCATTGAAGTTGAAAATTTTCAATTTTATATCTGATCACAACTCCTCCCTTGATTAAGAGCATATCCATCCTTGATTAACATTCCATATCAGACAGAAACACACAAGTGTTGCACTTTCAAATTTTCATAAATGTTCCTCCACTATGCAAATAGGTTAGTCGGAAACCCAGCTTACAAGGGTACAAGAGAAAGCCTATCACAACTCAACCAAGTCCATGACACTTAAATAAGAGAAATGTCTTTACGTGTGAGAAATTCAGCAACAAAGACTTCAGTTCCACATTTTCTTTAAAAAGCTTGTAAGTGCTACTCAATTGGCCTCAACTAAAATTGAGGTAAATTAAATACACATAAAAAAGAGTCAGATCAGGACAGAGAGAGTAAGTCTTGGCTCGGCAGCTACATAGTGAGTGCTGTTGACTACTGCACTAACTGCACTGTCACTCAGCTTCCCCTGCTGTGGCTAAATTTGTCCAAGGTCACTGGCTCGATACACACATAAGCAGCAATGCTGATAAAGCACAGACTATGCCTGCAGGCCTCTGCAATCAGCTGCTCTGTTATACATGCACTAGTAGGATGTGCTGTGTGTCATCTACAGTACATGCCGTGTTTAAATACAATGTAGACAAAAATCTTAATAACCTGAGTAGAACTACGAATACATTGTCTTATGCACATAAATAATATAATGAATTTGTTGAGTGCTACTACAAACTGGTAAAATCCTATGTGAGGAACCTTACCGTAATCTCAAACTCTTCAGGTCGTCCCTGGTTACGTAGTAAAGGATGTCATCCAGAGTGTAGTCCTCTGACGTTATCTGTTGATGAATTCAACATCACATTCACATGTCACCTTGTGTCAAATACTCCATAAAGTCACTGTACATAGGGCAATCTATCAATAAAGTGATCGAGTGCATTAAGGGGCACCACCAAGTGGGGAAAAGTTAGGTCCCGCCTTTTGAGCACTAATAAGGGGACCCAAAATTGTATTCCTTCAAAACAGAAGGCTGCAAATTTCTCCTGCCCTTGGAAAGTGTGTTTTATATTTTATGTTTGCACTAGCCTGGTAAACCAGCCCCTCGCACTTCATTTCATTTTGTACAGAGGGTCTGGCCTTGCTGCATTGAGAAACGATTTCTTCTTGGAGGTGTGGACTCTGCTGAAGCTTAAAACAAGCGGCTCTGCCTTTACCCAATCGCTATCGTCTGGTCGCACGTATGCAATTAGCCTACCTACACACTACAACTCAAATGTAGCACACAAAGTCAACATCATCGCTCACAAACACTCCCTCTGTTCGCTGACTGGCTCGAATTCACTTGGTCTAAATACATGAATGTCAATGGCAGCAACGCCAGACCCTCTGTACAAAATGAAATGAAGAACGAGGGGCTGGTTTACCAGGCTATGTTTGCACATCATGTCACACTAAAGGTGTCCTACAGTACCTTCTCTATGGCGTCCTTGTCAGCGCCATGCAGGCTCAGCCACTGGGCCAGGTCGGAGTCTTCTGAGGCCTGGGCACACAGACTCCTCTGCCTGACCGATGACGTGGGGATGTCTATCACCGAGGAGAATGCACACAACAGCACCAAGTCAGAGACCCTCCAGGGAAGACATTACTGTCGACATTACTTCCAGTTAGTTTGCCTTGAGCAATGAAATACAGCACATTCACCTCAAAAACACATCGCAACTGACACTTTAAGACTGTCGAAATCTTAAAAATGTGTTTTTGCAGTCAATATGTTATAACTACATGCTGCTAAAGGTGACTATCAGATCTGCTAGGGATTTAGTCTTCCATTGTGAACACAATGAGAATATGACAAAGACATAAAAAGAAGAAATTACGCTGTACCATGCAGATACAATAACCCTGGCAGATCTGAATGACCCATGCTGACCACAACCAGATTATGGGTTTGTATCGCAGGAAACAATCATAGGCTAATGACAAATTTACCCTGCAAATTGCTCCACACAAGTATAATTTAGCCTTTCTTGTGTATTTCTTTGCGTTGTCTGGAATGAATTTTTGTTTACCTGTTGAAGTTTTTTATGCATATACAGTACTGTGCAAAAGTCTTAGGCAGGTGTGAAAAATGCTGTCAACTAGGGATGCCTTCAAAAATGGAAGTGTTAATCATTTATGTTCATCAATTAACAAAAGGCAGTGACTGAACAAAAGAGAAACCTAAATCAAATCAATATTTGGTGTGACCAACCTTTGCCTCCAAAAGAGCATCAATTCTTTAGGTAAACTAGGTAAACTTCTAGGCATAGAGTTTTTCAAGGAACTCAGCTGGTAGTTTGCGCCAAACACCTTGAAGAACTAACCACAGATCCTCTGTGGATGTAGGCTTCCTGATATATACAACAAATTTGGTGTAATTGGTTGATCATACACCTGACTATAATCCTGCAAAATCCCTGACTTTGTATGTACCCATCTACACCAAATTGGTTGTATGGAAGCCTACATCCACAGAGGATCTGTGGTTAGTTCTTCAAGATGTTTGGCGCAAGCTACCAGCTGAGTTCTTTCAAAAACTCTATGCGAGTATACCTAGAAGAATTGATGCTCTTTTGAAGGCAAAGGGTGGTCACACCAAATATTGATTTGATTTAGGTTTCTCTTTTGTTCAGTCACTATATTTTGTCAATTGATGAACATAAATGATTTTTTGAAGGCATTGGTAGTTGACAGCATTTTTTCACACCTGCCTAAAACTTTACTGTACATAAGTAAAGTTTGACATGACATTTGACATGACATGATGAGGTAAGTGGTAGCCTTCCTGAAGCGACTTCTGGACCTACCGATGGGTTGGGATCGTGAGCGAAGGAGTCTGATCTCCTGATCTCTCTCCTCCAGCACCTGCTGCAAAATGGACTGATACTCTCTCTCCTTCTCCAGCAGTTCCTCTAACAGCCTGTGGGACACAGAGAGGTTACATAATTACTTGTCTTACTGTGTTGAGTAAAATATTTGTTACACATTCTTGATTTGACATTCTTAAATTGATTACAAAATTATTTATGAAAATACAATTATCCCCAAATAGCAAAAGAAATGATGAGTTCTAACATTAACATCTGTGATCTCTGATACTATTATAATATATATAATAGGGTATTTAAGATCCAGAATGTACATCATATATCCACTAGATGGCAGTGTTTACAGTCAGTAGGACAGGATAAGGCAATATTTGCTTGCCTTTGATAAGGCAGTGAGTGAGAGGTCATATCAACATTGATACTTCTTGATTGGCTCAAGCAGGAAACAGGAGCAATAATAAACACATACTGAACACACATGCACACCTGTTGAGTGCAGACACACACGAACACTCGCACACATATGCACACACATACACACTCAAACACAAGCACAGACAAACAGACAAAACCACACACACACACACACACACACACACACACATTGACACAGACACACACCTGTTGGTCTCCAGCTTCATGCGACCTAGCTCCATACTGACAGAGCGCTGCGCGTTGTGCGACTCGTGCGACACAGTCGAACTGAGCGTGCTCACGCCCGACGTGGCCACTGTGTCGTCGTGATTGGCTCTGGGCTCCTGGCGGTGCTTTCGGGCGGGCGTGTCTTCATGCTCCACTTCCTCGTCAACGTCATCCTGGTCAGTGGGGTCGCTCTCTGATGCCAAGCTGAAGTGGGGTCGGAGTTCTGGGTACACACACACACGGCCGCACACACACACACACACACACACACACACACACACACACACACACACACACACACACACACACACACACACACACACAGAAAACAGCACAAATTAGCTAGTAACCTTAGACATCACATTGCCATTCTTGGCCTCAGGCCACCTTAACTGCATGCATACGCAAATGAGGAGTCCACACGAAAAACGGGCAGAGTCACAAAATCACATTTGTCAAGTTACTCCCCTATTGGTAATTGCATTAAAACCCCAGCTTTTTCTAAAGTGAATAAATGAGCATAGTCTCGAGCCAGAAGCATTTTAAAATAACATTTACTTATCAAATCAAATCAAAAATCAAAATTACATTTTCTCAGTTTCTCTATTATTGTAGGGTGACCATATTTTGATTACCAAAAAAAAAACAGGATACTCGGCCCGGCTACTTGAAGTTTCCACAAAGATGCCTTATAATTTCAGTTCCTCCTCTGTATGGACAGAATTTTTTATATTACAAAATACCATCTATAACCAAAGACACAAGTTCAGACAGGCTCCTCAGAGGTTACTTAACACGTTTATTATGTTAAAAAATACTGAATGAAATAATGATAAAAAAGTAATGTCTCTTCTGTATTAGAAAAATAAATGAAAGAAATACCTCTGCTATAACAGCAATGCAAATTTACCAAAAAAAAGCTCTCACAAACTTAGAAAAACTAACTAACAAAAATATCTATATCTTTACTTTTCTCCTTTATCCTCAAAAGAGGTAAGTTGTAAGCAACTGGACTTCTTTTTGGAGCTTGAAGATGTTTCACCTTTCACCTTTCATCCAAAAGGCTTCTTCAGTTCTGGCCTGATGACGGGGAACCAGCAGCCATATCTCTGGATCACTGGAGGTGGAGCTGTGAGCTGTAGACCACATCCCTCATTGTGTGACAAATGGTCACATGAGCCACCCATTAATATATGCCAAGGTGTGAATTGGATTGAGAATCAATGGTCACAGGATCCAGAGAATGAGAACTACTCTGATGGTCAAGAGCAGGTAAACTTCCTGGGATGAAATCTCAAGGCAGAATGGTATGAGATAGATGATGATGCAGCCCCCCTCCACTGTTCAAAGCTGGTTGTTCCAGATGGCCATAGATGGCCTCCTTCACTCCTCTCTCAAACCACCTGTCCTCCTTCTCCAACATGTGCACATCAGTGTCTTTAAAGGAGTGTCCCTTCTCCTTTAAATATAGATGTACTGCTGAATTCTGTCCGGGTGCAGATGCCCTCCTGTGTTGAGCCATGTGTCTGTGGAGTGGTTGCTTAGTTTGTCGTACTGGATAAACCACATTGTTGAGGTTTTGTCTGTGTTTCATCTGGGGTGTCAGTCTCTGTCTGAGGGTGTTGCAAAGATTAAAATATACTGGGATATTGTGCCATATCTGATAAACTAAGGAGAATTTTCTGCAAGCACAACATTCCACTATATTTCAAGTCTTGCAACAGAGCAGTTGTCATTCTCTGGATCCTGTGACCATTGACTTTAACTCCAATTTACACCTTGACCTTGTCACATGATGAAGGATGTGGCCTACAGCTAACAGCACCACCTCCAGTGGTCAAGAGTGCTCCTGGTCCCAATCAGAAGAACTGAAGAAGCCCTTTGGAAAGGTGAAATGTCTTCAAGCTCCAAAAAGAAGTCAAGTTGCTTCCAACTTAGTTCTTTTGAATATCATGACCTGAATGAATGAGAATCTACACAGACATTCTTCATCCTCGTTTTCCTCTTCATCCTGTTTTTCCTCCTCATCCTTCTTGTTTGCCCATCTATATTTTGCTGTAGAGCTGATCTTTCCCAGCATCCTCTGATTTCCCAGGTCTCACAAAGAAAACAACTCCGTCAACTTTGTTGAAGTCTCACCTCGCACAGCTCTTTTGTGTTTTTCGGTGTCCACGTGAGCTTTGAGGTCTCGGGCACCCCCATTGGACACTGAAACATATGTGCCAGGTTTGCACACGGTGCATGCAGCCTCCCATTTGTCCCGGCCGACAGAGTAAGTGGGGAATTTCTTCTGTAACTCATCTGTAAATGTGCATTTGCGCTTCGGCATGTTGTAGGCAGAAGTGCTCGGATGGCTGTCTGCTTGCTCGTTGCGAGTGTAAAGAGAGCTGCCCACACGGCAGACTCTCAGGGATGATGTCACATGCAGCACCGCAGGTGCAGAGTGCCCTAGTGCCAGTCAATTTAATGGCCCAATGAAAAGCAATGAAAACCAGGACATTTGCATCACTTTATAAAAAAACAACCAGGCCAGCCAGGACAGAACGTGAAAACAGGACATGTCCTAGAAAAACAGGACATTTAGTCAGCCTAGTAACAATGCCCATTTTTCCTGTGGACTACTCAAATAACTTGGGTCAGGATATCAGACAGATACCACTTTTGGGATGGTGCTTTCCCCTACTTCCGCCAATTGTCTAAGCCATAATGCTTTTCTAGGGCTCAAGGTAAGCGATTCAAAGTGCCGTCTAAATCAGTGACCTATGCAGGATGACATTCCAGTAAGTCGCTTAATAACAACATCATTTTAACACACCTGAACACATGTACAATTCTTTAGTATCACAGATATGGTGCCCTCACATTCATTTTTAGCATCGTCAAATAGGCCTGACACTTAGCAAAGGAGCAGGTAAAAACTATGTGAAAGCAATTTAAATCCCACTAAAGTAGAGGCAGCTAAAATAGCACATGAATAACAGAATTTACATAACTGCTGTGTCATGCTTCAGCACTGAATTACTTTCTGCCTGACGTATCTCAAATCAAACACCACTTCAGGGTAAAATCTCTTTACAGCTGCCTCCTCATCTGTGGAATGGTTTTTAGCCGCACTGTACACTACGTTTCAATGTTGACCTTGAAAGCTGACCCTCCCAAACTCCAGTATCTGAAACTGCCATGACCCATGAGTAAATCTGCCAGTGCTGTGACAATCAGTGGAGACATTCGACTTGCTGTGTTTAATCAGTGTTCTGACTCTCTGTGACTTCATCTTTGACTGTGTGGATTTTAGTATCTTATTAGTTAGGCTTCTGTAGTATAGACTATATAATGATTAGCCATGCCAGGTTGGATGAAGATTCTTTAATCTTGTTAAAAGATATTGCACGCACACACACAATGCTCCAAACTAAGGCAAAGGGCGTGAGGGCACACTCAGACAACCAGAAAACAGTATGCTCCCCGTGGGTAAAGGACAGGCATAGTTTTCAGCATAATGTTTGTCTACGTACTTTTTTTCTGGTAGAGAACCTGTTACCTGGCAACATTTATATTTTTAGACTCACAGAATTTTGGGCAGAGCTGCAAAAAGCAAATGTGGTAAGTGAGAATCTCTCCAAAGTGCCTAAAAGTCTTCCCGACTGCTTAAAATACTGTAATACTAGCCCTGTAGTACTGTTATACTGCTTCTGTTTGTAATACTGTACTTGGAATTACTACTATTTTAGGTTGATGAGACAACTTTTTAACAAAGTTGCCAGGTGGAAGAGTTTTAATTTTCTAATTTTGACTAAATGATAGTGAGAAGTTGCCGATTTAGTTTTTTTTTATAAGGATCTGTAGCCTAATAACAGTGGGGAAGTACACAAACAAAATGTGTAAATGACATTGCCTGACAACAATGCTTAAAAAGCTGCATGTTTATCATTGCCTTTACGTTTGTTTATCATTGCCTTTATGTTTGTTTATCATTGATTGATTGAGTTTTGAAAGGCTATAGTTTTGACCACACCTTCACTAATTCTTTCCCAGTCTGCATGGGTCACATCATGCAAGCTTACCTGACACGCATGAGTCTAATTTAAGTATGAGTGTTGTAACAACCACCAGCTCTGGTCTTTGCACTTTGAGTGCAGTGAGTTCAGTCTGCAATGCAAGTTAGCCTGTCTTCTATGTCGTGAAAGTCTGTTTCTGTGGACTGGGATGGAAATAGTCATTGAAGAGGCTGGGACGAACTCCAGACATTACCTGGCACCAGAATGGTGATGGCCGTCTGCACAGCTTTGCGGATGATGTTGTCCAGAGCGAACATCCAGTGGGGCTTGATGTTGTGGTTGCGAAGGACTTTGTTTACCTGGAGACGAGCAGAGCCACAGGAACATTTACTAATGAACATATACATGAGCAGGTGCGCACACACACACACACACACACACACACACACACACACACACACAGCAAAGGAAGGTACCCTACCCTTAAACATGTTTAAACATAATTTACTTATTCATTCCCTACTCTTCCAGACGTTTTCTCTGGAGCACATTTAACTGCTACACTATAAGGGACACTATAAGACAGGCCTACATACATACTGTATGTGAGCTCTCCTTGTCCAATTTTATCATAGCACAACCAAAAAATAAACTGATAATTAGATCATGTTACATCCTTATTTTGGGAAGTTTTAGGGCTGCAAATAACATAATCATTTCGATGTTGTGTCCCTCTTTTCACCCACTAATTCCCACATCTGTCCACAAGAGAGCATCTCTCTCCACATCACAGAGCAAGCGCCCTATCTTTGCCCATGTGCCATGCAGCCCCGGGCGGGGAGCAGTCATTTGCGTGACTGTGCCTGTGAGGCAAATGACATACACTCCCCTCTGTGTCTCTGAGTCTGTAAATTAGCTAACAGACTTCCTGAATTCTTTTCAACCTCCTGTTTGAATTGATGTTCCTTTCGAATCGCTTCACAAAAGCCCTGACAGATGCAAATGAGTGAAATGGGGAACAAAGTAAATATGACTAGCACAGCAAAAAAATGTGCAAGGTGAGTACAGTGTTTTCACTTCCTCTGTCAACTGTTTTTTTTCTGCCATGGCAGTGTGTTTTGTATGCAAATGTACACGGCTACATTACCAGTCCTTGAGCAACTAATCTTTTTTTATTTGCTAGTTCACTTTTCATTGCAGGGTTGCCACTGTAGTGTTTTTAATAACATTGTGTCAAGGCTAATTGAGGTTGTGCTAATGATATATTGTGTAATCCTATGGCCATTCAAAAAAAAACATTCACTCCTGTCAGCTTCCCCATGTAATATCTATGAGGAAATTCATAAATTAATCATGACATGAATCAGAATAACATTTCTTTCCTTCAGCAGGTGCCATCTCTGAGTTCCTGTTTAGGAAGAGGTTGACTATACTAAGTAGTGTGAAAGTGAAACTAACCAGAACATGCCTGAAATTCTGCACTGATGTCTGAATTGATGAATTGATGTCTTAAGCACATGCCCCAACTGGCCTTTATGTTTTTAAATCTTAAGTATTTAGGGCATAGCTGGGGCACAGACAGAGGCAATTTTAAAGTCTTGTTGGGGCCCCAAGCAAAACAATCATAATTTCCATTAAAAACTGTATTGCAACTGCTGTAGTTCAAGGTTTGTCAGCCTTGTAGTGGCCTGGAGGAGCCCAAGCAGTTGCCTGTATTGCTTTTGGGCAGGTGCGCCTCTGGGAATGGGGTGGGGGGATCGGGGTGGGGGGATCGGGGGGGTCACTCACCGCATCCTGAAAGCCGAAGAGCACCACCTGCAGCTGGCTGATGGCTGTGCTGTCGAAGTCCAGCTCCAGCTTGAGCTGGGAGAGCGTGTTGGCGATGATCTTGCGGTCAGCCATGCGCACAAAGTCGCCCAGGCTTAGCACCAGCGTGCAGATGTGCTGGTGCCTCAGCTTGGTCTCCTCCGGGCCCTACACACACGTGTACACATACAAACACACACACACACACACACACACACACACACACACACACACACACACAACACACACACGGACACACACACACGTACAAGACACATGAAGAGGGAGAGAGAGAAGAAAAAGAAAAAGGAGAGAGATGGAGAGAGAGAAAGAGAGAGAGGATTAGAACCTGTTAAAAGAACATACCATAAAAGTACATAATCAGGGAGAATAAAAGGGGAATTCTGAGTCTGATTTAGACATATACAGTGCAGATGAGCAAGCCTACAGAGAGGTGCTCTACACTCTGAGAGACACAGAGAGACAAATAGGAGGAAAGACAATAGGAGAAAGAAAGGCAGACAAAAAGATTTTGAGAGAAAAAAAGAGAGATAGAACAAGAGAGGGTGAGCAAAAATAGAAAAATGTATGAAACTTGCAGTTAGACAGCTCAATCAAAAAAGCAGATAGACAGCTCAATGTGCTTTTCAAAAATAAAAATAAAAACAGAAAATAGTAAAAAGCTAAAAGCATTAGTTTAAAACTAAAACAAAGGTAAAAACAGACAGACAGACAGACAGACAGACAGACAGACAGACAGACAGACAGACAGACAGACAGACAGACAGACAGACAGATAGATAGATAGATAGATAGATAGATAGACAGAGACAGACAGAGGATGATGAAGAGTGAGGAAGGCTGCAGGCTGACCTGAGTGAGGGTCTCCATGAGGTTGGCCACCACCTTGTCGCGGTCCTCAGTGAGGATGCGGTGCAGGGTGGCTCGCCTCTCGCTGTCCTTCCGCAGCATGAAGAAGCCTGAGTCCTTCTCCTCCGGGGATGGAGGGGCGCTGTGGTCCTCAAAGTTCTCCACAGGAATGCTGGCAAAATAAACTACTCTGTTTAACATCTCTAAAAAGATACAGCATTGCCTGTTCTATTGTTGACTGTTCATATTTGCGAACAGCAGAATACGGCCACTATACATGACTCTGACTTGAAAGTATTTCACTGCGAGGTTTGTGTGTGTACACAATCTGAGTCATCACCATCTGCTTATAAAGCCTACTTAAATTACAGAGGAAATTACTTGAGCTACTGTCACTGTTAGTCAACACTAAAGAGGAAGGCACTGTATTAAAATAGCTCACTTTATTGGTAAGTAAGACTTCTTCCTAGAAACAATTATGACAGACAATGTTATTATTGTCATGTAAATGTTGGTAAAAGATCAAAACATTGAGTTTCTCAGTGAGCAAGCTGTGCTAAGCTGAGCAAGAGGAAGACGAAAAAATTGAGAGACACTGCCAGTGACACTTCAGGAAGAGCAAGATGGTGCTCACTTGAGGAAGAGCGACCGGTGACCTTTGACCTCCCGCTCGCTGTAGCACTTGATGCTGGGCTTGAAGCTGAAGGGGTTGGCGGTGAGCTCGTTGTCGGGGGAGACGGAGCCGTATTCGCTGCTGCTGCTGGTGTCCTCCACCACCACGGGCACGGGCAGAGAGATGCTACGCAGGTACTCTACAGGGGTGCAGACAGCCAACAGGCAAAAACGGCAATTAGAAATAAAATACTTCTTCACATTAAAAATAAAACCAGAAGCAAAATGACATATAATTCACTTAGGGACACAGTGTAATGTCAGAAAAACACTAACCACCACTTGACAAACACCTCTGAGAGCAATATGGTGTAGGTTGTATTTTTTAACCCAGTTATACTGTATAGCACAATATACTGTATAGGAAGGAATAGCTATATATGTGTTAAGCTATACAGTATCATTAACAGTACAAAGTGATACAAACCAGAGTAAATTCAATTGTTACAGATAAATAACAGAATACTGTACAAGGCATACATGTGTGAGAGAGGGGAAAGAGACAAGAGTGATGTATAGAGTATACAGTATGTCACAAAAGTGAGTACACCCTTCATTTTAGCAAAAAAACTGCTATATCTTTTCAAGGGACAATACTACACAAATGAAACTTCGATATGTTTTTGAGGAGTCAGTGTACAGCTTGTGTACCAGTATTAATTTACTGTCCTCTGAAAACAACTTTACACACAGCCATTTTTGTATAAATAGCAGGCCACAAAAGTGAGTACACCCTAATAACTGTGCATATCATTCAACCATAAAAACCCACTTGTCCAATTCATCACTTTTGTGTTTTGGTCTGCTCAACTGGACCATATAAATTTGTGTGTCATTTATTTGAGCTATTCATTTTATTGTTTTGGCTACAATTCTCTCATACTATCCACTGGATGACCAACATGGCTCCTCATGGCAAAAAAGAAAACTCAGGATTTGAGAAATGGAATTGTTGCTTTACAGAATGATGGCCTATGCTATAAAAGATCAGCAACACCATGAAATGGTGCTACACCATCATGGCTTGAGTCTGGTTTGGTTTTCCAAAATGGATGCATTTCAGAACAGGCATTGACAAGATCAGTCAAAGAATTTGGGTCCACACAGTGTCAGATGCAAATGTTGGCTTTTAAAAAATAAACGTATGCGTGTAGCCAGCATTGCTGCAGAGGTTGCGGAAGTGGGAGGTCAGCCTGTCAGAGCTAAAATAATATGCCACACAGTGCAACAACTCAACTGCATCATCCTCCCAGATGAAAGCCTCTTTTTAAGCTTGATGACAGAAAAGCCTGAAAACTGTTTGCTGAAGACATGCAGTCCAAAAGCATGAATTCCTGAAACCATATCCTGTGGTCTGACAAGAATAATATAAACTTTTTGGCTTAAATGATGTCAGGCATGTGTGGCAGTGGCCTGTTTAACAGTACCATTATAATTGTGCCTTGCCTACAATCAAGCCCAGTGGTGGTAGCATCATGGTTTGGGGCTGCTTCAATGCTGCCAGCATTGGGCAACTGCAGTTCATTGAAGGAATCATGTATTCCAACATGTGCTGTGGCATTCTGAAGCAGAACATGATGCCCCCCCTTCAGAAACTGGGACACACAACAGTTGTTTCAACATGATAACAACCCCTAACACACACCCAAGATCACCACTGCCTTCTTAAAGAAGTTGAAAGTGAAGGTAATGGAATGGCCAAGTGTGTCTCCAGAACTGAACCCTATTGAGCACCCGTGGGGCATCCTTAAACAGAAGATGAAGGAGCACCAGTGTCTAACATCTGCCAGGTCAGTAATGCCATAATAGAGGAATGGAAAAGGATCACAAAAACAACCTGTGCAGTTCTGGTGAATTTCATATTAAGGCAGTGATAGATAACAATGGTGCTCACTCAAAAAAATAATGATTTTGACACCATTTGGACATGTTCACTGTGGGGTGTACTCACTTTTGTGGCCTGCTCTGTACACAAAAATGCCTGTATGTAAAGTTATTTTCAGAGGACAGTGACTACTGAAAAACATATTGAAGTTTCATTTGTGTAGTACTGTCCCTTGAAAAGATATGGCCCATTTTTTGCTGAAATGTGAAAGGTGTACTCACTTTTGTGAGATACTGTATATATAGAGAGAGACAACAAAGACAGAGCGAGAGAGAGAGAGAGAGAGAGAGAGAGAGAGAGAGAGAGAGAGAGAGAGAGAGAGAGAGAATGCCAGAGACAGAGAGAGAGATGAAATACAGTAGAAAGGAACACTAGCAATGCAAGAGCAGCACAATAGAGCCTATTATGGTCACAGTGCTGTGACGTTCAGGCACATCACATCCGCCTAATAGATAACGCAGCACCATAAAGCTCTACGGCAATAGAGATAGCAGATAGAGAGACAGACAGCGGTCTGAAAGAGGGAGAAATGGCAGCTTAAGGACAACAGACAACAACTCACCTGTACCAGGGGTCAGTGCTACCACGCAAACCAAAAAAAGAAAAAGAAAAACAAAGACACAACACATATCAGAGTTACACAAGCTCACACCAGGCACCAGGATACATACTTTGACAGCAGTGGATTAAAATATAAGCAGACATGTATTACAACAATAGCAAAATTAGCCAAAACATACATTCAAAGCATAGTCAGCAGTGTTAGATGTAGGGTTACTGCTAATTGTCTATCTTATGCCATTAGTTTAAATTTGCAAGCATGTGATTCCCAATTTACATGAATAAATTTGTTAAATTATCAAAGACATTTTTCCTCTGTAGCTAAGTAAATGAGAATGAAAACATCACAATGTATGTCTGATAGTCTTACATAAGGCATGGTTATCAATCTCAACCTATGAACCTCAATGGAAGAACGACTACCCACTTCCTGATTTGACAGGAATTTATTAGCGCAAGTGTGTTTGTGTGTGTGTTTGAGCAACATAAAGCAGTATGTGTGTGTGTGTGTGTGTGTGTGTGTGTGTGTGTGTATGTTGGTGTGTGTGTGTGTATGCATGCGTGCCTTCATGTGTGTGTGTGTGTGTGTGTGTGCATGCGTGCCTTTATGTGTGTCAGTGTGTAAGGAATGTGCATGCATACATTCCTGTAAGGAATTTTGACCTTGCAAGCAACTATCACATTACATGCATGAGTGAATGTTAGTTTGTGTGTGTGTGTGTGTGTGTGTGTGTGTGTGTGTGCCCAATGCCTACCCGTAAAGCCGCTTTTGCTGCGTTTCTTGCGGCTGGTGACGGTGAGGAACTCGTCGGTGAGCAGGTCCAGGGCCGTGGCGCGGTGGTCCGGGTCGGGCTCGAAGCAGCGCAGGATGAAGGCCTTGGCCTCGGTGGACATGGACTCTGGAATCTCAGGGTGGATCTTAAACATGCCCACCTGCAGCAGCACAGAGAGTGAGAGAGAGAGAGAGAGAGAAAGAGAGAGAGAGAGAGAGAGAGAGAGAGAGAGAGAGAGAGAGAGAGAGAGAGAGAGAGAAAGAGAGAGACAGAGAGAGAGAGAGCAGAACAGACACTCCTTAAACAAACACTCATTTACTCATAAATATGTGTGTGTGTAAATATCTTACAGCAGTCTGAAATGTCCCGAAAGGTTCTTGGAAAGAATATGATGTTTTTATTAACCTCATTGGAGTTTACACAGATAAACAGAAATACACAAAAGACACAAATTCATACAGCACATGCTCGCTT
Source organism: Coilia nasus (assembly GCA_027475355.1). Classification (NCBI taxonomy): domain Eukaryota; kingdom Metazoa; phylum Chordata; class Actinopteri; order Clupeiformes; family Engraulidae; genus Coilia; species Coilia nasus. Next base: position 1,963,209 of record CM050219.1, on the reverse strand, counting down.
TTAATCTCTCTCTCTTTCCGTCTCTCTCTGTGTCTCTTGCTGTCTCTCTCTCTCACACACACAAACACATCTTCAAAATGTGAAAATAGTAAGTCTGTATCATTTCGATGTTGGTGTTCGAGGAATTTCTCTCATGGCTTCTGGAATGCTCAGCTGGGGGAGAGAAATAGCAGCACCCTTCCTCCCCCACCCCCACCCCGACCACACCAGCCTGGCATTCACACCAAATGGACAACAAGACTTTCCTGTGAAGCTCCTTTCATGTGCTTTTAAAATTTCAAAGGAAAAAGCTACCAGAGCTACAGCAACTAAATAAAAAACTGGTGCAGAGGTACTTTATGGAGACGCTAAGGTTTACTGAGAAGTTCCGGCCGAAACTGATTACCCAAGCCCTGATATCACCCTGCCAGGCTCTACACACAGTAGCGCCACAGACACAGTAGATGGCAGTCAGCTCGAGCTTCCCAGCAGCGCAGCGACCAAATAGAGAAGTGCAGTGAAAACGGCTGGGAAATTCCACAGAGGCTGTTTAATTTCCGTCAGCTAAAACTCCCCAAACTCCTTAACCTACCTCACCCCCACCCTCTACTATTTATTCACTCAGACGTTTACCTCACTGGTAAGAGATGCTCTTAAAATTCCATTATTTCAAGCCACACACTTGAGGGGGAAAGAAAGAGAAATTTCGTTTCCATTGTTTTTCTTTGTGAGATTCCCAGGAGCAGTTCTCCCATCTAAATATGGCAAAGGCTGGTGAGTGAACACTGCAGTTCTTTCTAGACTCTAACCTCACATTAGTCTGGGTTGTGTGTGTGTGTGTGTGTGTGTGTGTGTGTGTGTCTGAGTGTGTGTGTATGCGCACGTGTGTGTATACTGTAGGGGTGTGTGTGTGGGAGGAAAGCCACAGATGCAGATAACTGTCTGCCTTCTGTATTTTCCACCCTCATATTAGAGCTGCTGGACCACCCGGCAGTCGCTATGCGGGGTCTTTAAGCTGCGTTTTTCTAACGGGAAACACATGGACAGAAGCGTCCACTACTCCACCTACATATGTAAGAAGGACTGGCTACTCTACTCCACTCTTGCTGAGGAAGGAAAATATCTCCAGTCTGCTCGAACTAAACTCCCCCTCAGATATTTCCACTTGAGGTCTCCAGACCCAGACAGGGTTGTGGTGCTGTGGGTTTCAGGAAAGCCCTGGGGTACACACAACACTATTCAGTCATTCCAGAGCAGACAGCAGCAGACAGACACATTCATTTTAAAGATAAATCTTATCTGCCTCTGAGAGGTAACAGCAAAATTAAACACAGAACCAAGTCTTATCTTTGGTTTTGTTTTTATAGTGTTTATAGTGTTGACCATCGTTTTTGAGAAAGGTGTCTGCTAAATAATTTAACTGCAACTGTGTGTCTGTTTTCTCCTGTTGTGTGACATCATCTGAGGATGAGCCATGCCCCGCTGACGTCTCACCTTGAACATGGCTGCCTGAGGCTCCCCCAGCTCGTGGAAGGGAGGCTTGCCCGTGGCCATCTCTATAATGGTGCAGCCCAGCGACCAGATGTCTGCCGGCTTGCCGTAGCCTCTCGGACCCTTGTCTATGATCTCGGGAGCCATGTACTGCAGTGTCCCTGCGTGAGAGAGAACGTGTGTAAATTGCCAGGACAAATGATTGTTGACAAACAAATACATCAAGTAAACAGGGCACAGCAACAGCACAAAAAACAAGTAAACAAGTCTGTTTGTGTCCTCTATTGTAAGTCGCTTTGGGTAAAAGCATCTGCGAAGTGCAATGTAATTCATTAACAATGTAATGAAATTAAAACAAATAAATAGGACTGTTTTCACTTCAGTTCTGAAAAGTACTTGTCATGTTAAATGTCTGGTAGCTTGAAAGTTTGGCTTTTAAAATGTCTCACACCTTGAAATCATGATAGATTATGAAGTTACTTCTAAGCTGGACTTTTTGAAATAAATGATATAAATGATAATGGATACTAAAAATAAGAAGACCACTCAGATTGGTTGGTAATGAATGAGCAACTACTGTATGTATTAAAGTCAGTTTAAACCAAAGTAAAGCCAGTGCAGTGAATGTAATCAAACCCAAAATAGCAAACAGGTCTGTGAGGGTTGGGGCAGCGGTCGGAGCAGCCGAGGGGTGACTGTGAGGGCATATGTGAGTTTGTGTGCGACTGCTCGGAGGGACGGTGCCTGTCAAAAGGGCACAGCTGCACACACACACTCCAGAGGTGTGTCTGGAAACCATCATATCCTGCCCACAAGGGCACAGGACCCCCCCCACACACACACACACAGGATTCAAGTGTCTCACACAGTCATACACAGACAGGTTTCAAGTGTCTCACACAGTCTCTCTCTCATTCTCTCTCTCTCACACTCACACACACACACACCCACATCTCTCACCATCAGCTGATTCACACCAGCCAGGGACTGGTGTGTCCTGATTGGTTGCTTTAAAGTCAGGGTTGGCATGATTGGTTGCTTTAAAGTCAAGGTTGGCACGATCTGTTTTCTTTTTGAGCACCTGACTCCAGACAAACACACACATACACACACACAAATATGGCCACCCACTCTTTCACACACTCACACACACACACACACACACACACACACACACACACACACACTCACACACACACACACCCACATCTCTCACCATCAGCTGATTCACACCAGCCAGGGACTGGTGTGTCCTGATTGGTTGCTTTAAAGTCAGGGTTGGCATGATTGGTTGCTTTAAAGTCAAGGTTGGCACGATCTGTTTTCTTTCTGAGCACCTGACTCCAGACAAACACACACATACACACACACAAATATGGCCACCCACTCTTTCACACACTCACACACACACACACACACACACACACACACACACACACACACACACACACACTCTCTCTCTTTCACATACACACAGAGTTTACTGCCTGACCCACTCCCTCTCTCTCTCTCTCTCTCTCTCTCCCTCTCTGACATACAGTACACAGACACACACAAACACAAATACTTCCTGGCCCACTGCTGTTATTCTGAGAGCCATTCATGTGTGTGGCGTCAGCCCTGGGGACCTGTGCATGTGGGGGCCTGGGCGTGGGCATGGGGTCGTGTGCATGTGGGTGTCTGGGCGTGGGCATGGGGTCGTGTGCATGTGGGTGTCTGGGCGTGGGCATAGGGTCGTGTGCATGTGGGTGTCTGGGCGTGGGCATGGGGTCGTGTGCATGTGGGTGTCTGGGCGTGGGCATGGGGTCGTGTGCATGTGGGTGTCTGGGCGTGGCATGGGGTCGTGATAGCGCCACTAGAGACGCACACAGGGAGAGGCCACAGTAAATATGACTGAGGCACTGAGGCACTACTGTTTGGCTATGGGTTCCACATGCTGGGCGAAGGAGGTCGCCAAGGGTAAACAAAAAGAAAGAAAGAAAGAAAGAAAGAAAGAAAGCAAGAAAGAAAGAAAGAAAGAAAGAAAGAAAGAAAGAAAGAAAAAGAAGAAAAAAAAGAAAGAAAACAAACAGGAAAGAAAGAAAGAAAGAAAGAAAGAAAGAAAGAAAGAAAGAAAGAAAGAAAGAAAGAAAGAAAAAAAGAAAAATGAAAGAACAGATAATTAGATAAAGGGAGAGACAGAAAGAAGGAGGAGGTGGGAAGAAGGAGAAAGAAGAAAGAAAGAGGTAGAGATGAGGTGTACCTGTAAATGTCTCGGTGCAGGGGTTGATTCCTGCGAGGCGCTTGGAGGTGCCGAAGTCTGAGATCTTCAGAACCCCACTATAGGTGTTTATAAGGACATTGTCACCCTGTTGGGAATAAAATGTGCACACACACACACACACACACACACACACACACACACACACACACACACACAAACAAAGGCAAACACACAAATCATGAAACTGTGTCGAAGAAAAAGGTTTACATTGCATTTGAGCAATCACAAAAACAGTAGATCATTTTCAAAGCCTTAAAAAAAGGCCTGGCTCGGGCCAAAACAAAGTGATTAACATTTACATGACTGGGAGCTGGAGTCACTTAAACAGTGAAATGAGGTGGAATTTAAGACCATGGTGGGCGTAAGCGCGAGACGCAAGACGGACAATGCGAGTAATGCCACTCTTAGGTAAAGCCATGGTCTTTAAAGCCTCCATTAGATCTAATAGACCTGAAACACGCAAGGAGGAATCCTGCTGGATTATGAGTAAAAGGAACTCCACAGGTAATGACAGGTGGTCTGTAACGACATGTGTGTACACAGCAAACACAGGTGACGGGGAAGTAAATATGGTGACAGGGTGTGTCTCACCTCAAAATAGCAGATCCAGATTGAGCTGACTGATTTATAAACATTGCTCTCATCACAGATTTTCAGCTATGCTCGTGAGTAGCCTAATAATGGTTTTCTGTTCCAAGTCAAATGTACTGTTTAATAACAAATAATCATTTCAATAGTAAACTCCAGTCCAGGCCATGGAGATCAGTGTATTATGAGATGGACAATAGCTAGAGAGTCATGGTTGACCTATAACCTTGCAGCTGGTACATATAGCATTTAAAAGAGAAAGTGGTAGTCCCTTGCACTGCACAACCAACCGCGTTTACAATATTTGCGCCCTGGTGGTGCTGGTGCTGACAGCAAAGAAATAGGGAAAATAATGAAGTATTATACACACACAAAAAAAATCTGTAGTGAAATATCTTAATCACTATCACTTTGACCTGAACTGACAGGTAAATGTTGGTAATTCAGACATTTCACTAGAGCTTTTTTGCAGTATGTGTTGCTTCATTTTTTTTTTCGGAACTGATCACTTGTCATCTTCTTATGAATGTGAGTACTGAAAGGCAGTTGCCTCGAAAAGAGGATGTGTATCTCTGCAGTGCTGCAACTGGATCCGTGCAGAGAGAGAGAGAGTGTCTGTGTGTGTGGGCGCGCACACGTGTGTGCGTGTAAGAGAGAGAGAGAGAGAGTGCGATGGCCTTATTATTTAACACCAGGGAGCCGCTATTTGTGGGATCGCCTGTCGCCAGTCAGAGAGGAAAAAGTCACCTTGATGTCTCTGTGCGCTATCTGGTTATCATGCAGGTACTTGAGTCCTTCCAGGATCTGCTTGGTGTAGAAGCCAATCGTTGGCTCGTTGTTCTTCAGTGGCCCCCACTTCGATCGCAGCAGCGCGGAGAGGCTGCCTGTGACACAAGACAAAATAATCACCCAATGTTTGCAGCAGCGCGGAGAGGCTGCCTGTGACACCAGAGAAAGCCGGGAGGCGGGATGTTTCAGTGCCACTCACCCAAATGATCGCCCGATGTTTTATTGCAGCAAACTTTAAATATACTTTAAGTATATTTACTGACTGTCGGGAGCGCAGAGGGTGTTTATGTTTAAACTTCCATGCAAAGAAAATAACAAGGCTGTCCTGCTTGTCAAGGACCACCAAATGCAGTGCTGTTTCAGATCAAATGTCAGACTGTTTAACAAATCAAATCATTAAATTTGTGCAAGGAGCATAATGCTCATTAACATTTCCAATATACATTTTTAAACCTAGAAGTACCAAAACCAAGACCAAATGCAGAGCTCTTCACTGTGCCTATATTAAGAGCTGGTGCAGGTATGGTACAGGCTTTTGTTATTATTATATCAAGATACTGGCTTTTAAAATCATTATGGCCCACTCTGTATTCATCTGGTAAACCAGCCCCTCGTACTTCATTTCATTTTGTACAGAGGGTCTGGAGTCGAGGCCATGAGAAATTATTTCTTCCTGGAGGTGTGGACTCTGCTGAAGTTTAAAACAAGTGGCTCTGCCTTTACCCAATCACTAACGTCTGGTTGTCACGTATGCAATTAGCCTGCCTACGCACTACAATTGAAATGTACCACACAAAGTCAACATCATGGGTCACAAACACTCCCTCTGTTCGCTGATTGGCTAGAAGTTGCTCGTTCCTCATACATAAATTTCAACTGCCTCGACTCCAGACCGTCTGCACAAAATGAAACTAAGTACGAAGGGTTGGTTTACCAGGTTATATTTATAACAGGTGTAATGTTAAGATAGTGATGAAATGCAGCATCATGTGCACATGATCCATCACAAACCTTCTCTTTGTCTATGGCAGATGCTGGTCCTTACCTCCTGGCACCTGCTCCATGAAGATCTTGATGAAGCCATTCTCACTGATGGAGCCTAGGTACTGCACTATGTTCTTGTGCTTCAGGTGTTTGTGCAGAGCGATCTCCTCATGCAACGGTTGGGAATACCTGAGGGAAAAATAATATGTTATTGTAATATCAGCGTTAACATTATGTGCTATTTCTGTTATACATTATACAGACAGTAATACATTAAACACCACATACACTAAACACTGAATTTTGCATTAACCCTCTGGAGTCGAAGTCCCTCAGCAGGGACTTTTTTAAGTTTGTAAGGTTGTACAGAATTCTACTGAAAAAACTAATTTCTTTACATTCACTTTACTTTCATATTATTATTGCTAAGGTCAAAAAACTTAAATGCAAAGTCATTAGCATTAGGACAGGTCAGCTATCCTGAATGTCACATATTTAATTAATACATTGCATTTCTAACATACATTTTCACAAACATGTGTAGGCCTCAGTCATGACAGTCTATAAATGGTTCTTACTGTGAAAAAAAAACTCCTACCCACTTATGCTTACGCAACAGACATTTCAATGTAATAACAAACATAATATCCGCTACATTTCGCCTACGAAGCCCACCATCTCCTTCACGACATCCAGGAATAACCTTGCATTTTTGAGCAGCTTATTCATATTGTCTGTTGCGTTTTTCTGCATCAAATATTCATGCCAGATGCCGGATACTCGGAGCCCCTTTCTACGGGGGCCCCTAATGACTTGTGGTGAGATTAAAGGATAAGAGCATAGATCCGGAACCTGTTAAGGTTCTGAAGGAGGCTCCTAATTGCAGACCTGTCGGAGGAACAATGGGCTGACAAGTAGCTTGTCCCGACGCGGCACTGGGGGAGCGGAGACAGTTGCTAGGCGACCCTTTCTCTGGCTCTTGCCTCCCGCTCTCATGAGTCTCTTGTATCGCCCTAGCTCATAGGCCTGGTGGGATGATTGTGTGTGTGTGTGTGTGTGTGTGTGTGTGTGTGTGTGTGTGTGTGTTTGTGTGTGTGCATGGTTAACTAGGCAGCCACTCTGACATTTCTCAGTTGGATGCAAGCGAACATGTGCACACACTGACACAAACACACACACACACACACACACACGCACGCACGCACGCACGCACGCATGCACGCACGCACGCACGCACGCACGCACGCACGCACGCACGCACGCACACACACACACACACACAAACGCACACGCACACACACACGCACACATGCACACACACGCACACACAGGAAACCACTCTCTGCTCCACTTTGCTGTATTATTATCAATGCACAGCACTGTTAACTGTGTTCGCATAACTCGTAGGGGGTCAGGTGTACAACTGTGCTTTAGTTTTAATCAAGTAGCAGGTGCAAGCTGGTATGACTGCAGTTCCAAGAGCACGGTTATGCAATAAAATAGTCTCCACAGCCAAAAGCACACTAACATGATTACATATGGCTGATACATAAACATATCTCACATGGCCATGAATAATGGCTAATATTTAAACATGACTTGGACAAACATGGGCATTAAATATAGCTAAATGATAGGCGTCACTTAAATGTAGCGAATATGTAGAATCTGTAACCAACTCTATTCATATAAATACATGATATTATAGAGATATATATGGCTAATAAATATAAAATGTGCAGAATGATATATTAGTATGACTAACATTACTAATTTAAATAAGGCAGACATTTCCTAATATGGTTGAATTTAATATGACTAAGATGAATGATTTAAATAGGGCCTGTGCATCTATACATGTTAAAACGTGGTGTTTCAAACGGTGTTCTTGAAGGTGTAGGTGAGTGTGCTACTGGAGTTTGGCAAAGCAGTACATTACTGAGGAAGGGTAAACCAATGGTTCTCTGAGTGTTTTAAAGAGAGTGAAAAAAGTAAGAGACAGAGAAATAAAATGAGAGCCAGAGAAAAAAAAGAGAGAGAGAGAGAGAGAGAGAAGTAGAGCAGGTGCTGATGTTCTTTCTGAATGCACAGAGAAGAGTGGTTCACTGTCAATTAAGCACAAAGGGGAAATGCAATCATAGTTGCATGATGATGCTGCTTGTGTGAGCTCCCCTTTTTTGTTGTATGCAGTCGTAACAGTCTTCCTCACCTGCTGTCTCTTTCGGGGATCTCCTTAATAGCCAGCCGCACCTGGTTGCTGAGGTCACGACCCGCATACACCACTCCGAACGTCCCTTTGCCCAGAACCACTCTGTCTCCATGCTCGTCATACTCATAGTCATACTATAAAACAGAGAAAGAAACAGACAAAATGAGCGAGAGAGAGCGTAACAGACAGACAGAGCAAGAGAAAGAGGAAGTGAGCAAGGCAAAGAGAGAGTGAAAGAAACCGACAGTAGAATGACATGAAAAGGGGTAAGGAAGTGGAGATGTAGTGCTAGACAGACATTAAAAGAGACTGAAGAGAAAGAGTGAAGCTAGGGAATGAAAAGACCACACAACTTCAATGCCTCAATGCGAGTGAAGGAAAAATCTGTTGCGTGTGACAGGACCATTAACGATCGCCATGTTTACTGGAAACAGATGACCTCAACCAGTTTTAAAGAGCCATCTGACACTTGATCTGAAGCAGGCCTCCATTCAGTTAGAGAAGGGCGTGGTAGTAATACTCATCCAGTTTACATGCACCGAACCGTACCTGTACAAACACAGGCGAACTACAGCAGGTGGCCTGCCTTTACCAAAAGCATTTTATCTTTATATTTTGGTCTTATTATGATATGATATGCAATATATAACATGTCTAATGTGTATATAGATTTATTTAATGCACATGAAATTTAAGAGAAAATAAAACAGAAATCTAAATAAGTTAATATGCATATGCTACTCAGCCCCTTTTGTTACTTGTGGTTAAGCATGTGACATAAACCACTTGAACCTGTCAAAACAGACTTCTTCAGCAGGAAGTGAGTCTCTCAGACATGATCTCTGAGTTTTACACATATGCAGATGAGGCTCAATTGCCATAGATCATTGGGGAGAAAAAGGACTTGGCCACTCTAGCTGCAATTTGTTTGACAGCCTGCCATAACCCTGATGAACATTTAGTGTAGCCAGAACTACAGACAAAACAAATGAACAAAATGCCCTGGAATGTTTTAGGCCCTTCTGCATACTACTTTCATTAGATCTGGCCTGCTGTCAGATCTAGCAATCCTATTCTCCATTACATTAAACTACACTTAGCTGACACTCTTATCCAGGGTGACTTACAATTATTTTACAGTGTACAGTCCCTGGAGCAATGTGGGGTTAGATGTCTTGCTGAAATGAATCGAATTCATTTAAATTAAACTGAATTGAATTAAATTGAGTGAGCACATGTAGAGAAGAGAAGTAAAGGGAGATGGGGAGTAAGGAAAACATGCAGAAAGATAGTCCTCCTTTCGTACGTCGCTTTGGATAAAAGCGTCTGCTAAGTGAAATGTAATATAATGTAATGTAAAAGGAGGAAAGAGAGAGAAACAGAGACATGCAGACAGGTGGAAGGAAAGGGGGACAGAGAGGAAGACATGTAGAGAGGCAGAGAGCTGAGAGAAAGAGTGAGGTACACATGCAGAGAGGTAGAGGGTGAAAAAAAGAGTTAGTAAGATATGCAGAGAGGTGGAGGAGAAGAGAGACAGAGTGAAAAAGACATGAAGAGAGGCTAAGTGTGAAAGAGAGAGAGAGAGTGAGTAAGATATACAGTCAGGGGGATGGTGAAAGAGAGAGAGCGTGAGTAAGATATGCAGAGAGGTGGAGGGTGAAAGAGAGAGAGCGTGAGTAAGATATGCAGAGAGGTGGAGGGTGAAAGAAAGGGACTCACCTCCAGAGCTTCTGTTTCACAGTCTCCCTCCTCTGGGCCCCTCCAGGCCTCCTCCGTCAGACTGTTGACCAGATCACAGAACCTGCGGGGCAATCACACGTCACAAGACGGAATAGAATACACTCCCCGCCACCACCCCCCTCCCCTCACACACACACACACACACATCTCTAGCATCTCTCTCCTCTCACTACTCTCTCTCTCTCATTCACTATCTCTTTTTCTCTCTTGCTGTCTCGCTCACTCTCTACCTCCCACTCACTACACTGATAAGCAATTACCTGTGCAATCTCTCAATCTATTTATTACACTTATTTATTTTCCTGCTACACTGGGCTGCTAAATTGTCTCTGTTTAGTCTGTCTTGACAATATAATAGCTACTGGCTATTTAAGCACTCCATTATTCTTTGTTATCCTGACCAGTTCAAGATTTAATTTGGCTTTTTGCCTTCCTCTTTCAATGTGATGCATAAGAGGCCTCAATCTTGAGACAAGTGCCGATTCCAAAATGAATTTATATGACATTCACAGCCACCCTCTTTTTGGGATTCCCTTTTTTGAACACAGTGCTGAAACATTAGTGAGATATGGCAGGGCGAGACGTTATGTCTTCACAAATGACTCACACACAGCTACAACCATGGAGGGCTTTTAAAACTGGATTTAACAGCGTTCTCTATGTGAA
>CM050219.1:1930000-1942500 GCA_027475355.1 Coilia nasus | reverse complement strand
AGAACCACTTACAATTGTCACAGTGAGCAATCAGCTGCAAAACTCAACAGCACAGAAGTGCACCCGTTCTATCCTCTGCCAGCTTTGTTAGCGTTGCAGAGCAGCTGTGAACCAACAGCAGGGCCTCCTACAGGGAAATCCCACACGTGCTGAAAAGCTAAGTTCAGCAACAAACAGCCTGAAATGTAGTTACAACCCAATTAAAGCTGTACATTTAACTAAGACATCATTACATACATCAGCGGCCCTGTGCTATGTGGGCCTACACTGAGACAGAAAGAAACAAAGGAGACAGACAGACAGACAGAGACAAACAGACAGACAGACAGACAGACAGAAAAAGAGACAGGCAGAGAGACAGACAAAGACAGAGACAGAAAAAGGCAAGAGAAAGGGGTAGAGAGAGAGAGAGAGAGAGAGAGAGAGAGAGAAAGAGAGAGAGAAAGAATGGGTGCACAACCCTGCCCTGGGCCACTGGACATGCGCTGTATCATCGGCTCCCATCTCCTCATCTTCCCACGGCCCGCTGCCTCATCAGATTAACCCAATTACACACACACATACACACACACACACACACACACACACACACACACACACAAACACACACACACACACACACACAAACACACCCAATTGCTGCATAAACACCTAGGACTCACCGCACTGAGCCCATGCTAGCTAGCCCTCGCTAATCCGCCTCAACTTAAAGGGTTTAGCGCGGCACTACTGTAGCCTTTTGTTTACTTCAGTCGTGACAGGCTGGCATCTCTCTGTTGCCCATCTTTGCAGTCTGCAGTCTCAAAAACAAGGCCAATTCAAATCCCCAACCCCTCTCACACCGACATACACAGACAGTACCATTAACTACAGTTTCTAAAAGCTTTCTTAGTGGGTCTTCTTATAAGCCAGTGCAGTTCAATAAAGAAATTAATTAGTTATTAATTCATTCATTAATTCTAATTGTTATAATTGTTTATTATAATTCTAATAATAATTATTCTAATGGTCTATTATAATAATATAATACATATATTATTCTGATATATAATTCTAATTATTATCATTCTAATTATTATATGTTTTTATTATTCATTTATTAAAAATGTATAAATAACTATCCAAATGGGAATGTCCTTTACAGCCATAAAAGGGAGCAGCATGAGTCTCAGAGGAAATCCATCTTAGCTGTTTGACTACTGCAGTTACTGGGCCACTTGCTTTGATGTCCTTTAAATGAGATGGAATGTTACCACCAAGGAGGAAGTAGGTACTTAAGCGCACACACACACACACACACACACACACACACACACACACACACACACACGCAGATACACATCACACATATGTGTTTAACTTTCATCTTTACTACTGGCTTTTAACGTGTGTGGTGGGTGCATGGAGAAAGCCAGTGCGTGGGGGTTTGTCAAGGACTTGCAGCATGAAGCGAAAAGGTGAGATGGAACAAATGAAACTTATATACCAGGCTACAGGACAGCACTTGTATGACAATGTCCTTACAGTGCAGAGTTACTGGCCTTCTTAATGACCAATTCATAGCCTACTAACCCATAGTCATATGGCTATCGCCTACTGGTTCACTGCTATGTCTGAAAGGGAAGTTATTGCAATTATTAATGCATTGTCCAATATCCCAGTATTATGTAGAATGATCACTGAGATGAAATTAATTAGAATACTTCATTATATTGAACAGGTTGTAAAAATAACTTTTAAAATTAAATATATTTGACTATTAAATACAAAAGATAATACTTTTAACTATTTACACAGGCTATGTAGGAGTGACCCAGTGGTAGTGGTGGAAGATGGCAATGTTTTTCTTAATGGCGGATAGGGGGGCATGCCTATTACACGTTAGGGAGACATGTAGTTACACACATGCATGCACATTTACAGTAGAGCAACATACTGCATGTACACGTGCACAACCACTAACTGCATGTGCACACAGACAAATATGACAAACTAATGCCCACATTTGCATGTGCTTGTGTACATATGCGTATAGATCCAAATATTGTGTAAACTGTGGTGTTGACACACACACACATTCACGGGTGCACACACACACACACCCACACACACAGACTCAGACACCCACACACACACATACACAGAGCACACACGCATGCACACACACACGCACACAACACTCACACACTCAGAAATGCACACACCCATGTATATGATTCTGTAAACTACACAGAAAATCTCACTGCAACAACAGTACAGACACAAGAGGCAAAGCAGCAGGCAGCAGTCGGCACATTACCGGTTCAGGGCGAAGGCATAATGGAACTTCACATGGGGGTGTGCTACTGGGTCAAAGGTCGGCAGCTTGTCCAGGGTCTCCACCAACTTCACGATGGACTCATAGTCCTGTGAAACACACACACACACACACACACACACACGCACATACAAACACACACACACGCACACACACAACACACACACACACACACATAAACACACACACACACACACACACACACACAATTTCAGTTAGAGACAGGAAATTGCCCCAGTCTTCAGTAGCCCTACCAGTCCCCTATGATGTTACATCACAGTGCAGTTCTCTAGGATGCGGATTTCGTCTTTCACTTGTTTATATCAAAGCCATTCAATTATTTAGTTCCGCCTGCTATTAAATTACAGGATCAGTGTTTAGGTCATGGATGCAACAGTTCACCCTCCCTAAATTATTAAGCCCCCTTCTTTCTTTGTCACACTCTCTCTCTCTCTCCCTTTCTTTTCTCTCTCTCTCTCTCTCTCTCTCTCTCTCTCTCTTTATTCTTCCTGTCTTTACCATTGTGTCTGCTAATGTATGCATGGTTGAGAAATTCCAGCCGTGGGAGAAGGCAAAGACAAGCAGCAGACAGAGCCGGAAAGAGAGACAAACAGCGACGTCATCAGACAGCTGTGCCAATTTTTTTTTCCTCCATAAATTTTGAGTGGTTGAGTTTTTCCCACAAGACCTGGAATGTTCCTCTGCTGGGAAAAGGCGTGGCCCAAATGGGGGCAAGGAGGGTGGTGGTGGTGGTGGTGGTGGTGGTGGTGGTGGTAGTGATGATGGTTGGTGCATCCCTCAGACTTAATGTGTCCAGTGCACTTGATTAGAGCACTTGAGCTAGGACCATATAACTACAGCTGTGCATCTTCAAACACACGCGACGAACATGTTAGCTTTCTTACGCACCCTCTCTTGGCAATTTCTTGCCACGCTCCTTGCCCTAACCTAGCTCAGTCACTCGGCCACACGTTTAGGAAGCTCAGAAGACACGCAGCGTGTATGGACATGAAATGAATGGAAGAGATCATTGAACAGGTGGCCTGGCTCAGCCTGAGGACACCTGTAGGCTGTAAGTCATGACCCTGGGCTCAGAGAAAGGACAGAGAGCCAAGAATCTGCAAAGGTCATGTCAAGACAAGTGCTTTGAGGCGCAGCAGCAGTCTCTGAGGATTCGCCTAAAGATGATGTCACTGTCCCAGCATTTGTGGCTAGTGACAGCACCCTCCACCCGCGTGTTATGAGGTCCTGCTGTTCATTAGAGGGGCTCATGTGACGGGGTTATTTTTTCATGAGGGCAAAATATAGCAGAGAACAGGAGAACTGTGCTGTACAGTTATGTTCAAAATTCTATTTTTGCAATTCTGTCCAATTCCTTAACCCACACTGTGCACACAATTAAGGAGTCCAGTTTATGCATTTTGTGACCATGCACGTTATTCCGGTGGACTCCTCAATTGTGTCATAATGACTCCATAGTAATGTGCCAGCACATTTATTCACACACTTGTGTGTATGTGTTAGACAAATGCATAAGAAAGTTACCTGTGTCCTTAAAAGCGTACCTGAAGGTCTCGGTAGGACAGAAGCAAGTTGATGACAATGTCACATCCTTGACATAGGCAAAAGGAAGTTACCCGTGTCCTTAAAAGCGTACCTGAATGTCCCGGTAGGACAGAAGCAAGTTGATGACGATGTCGGATGAAAGGCACTCCATGTTGTCCAATCGCTGCTGAATCCGGCCCAGTTCGGTGGCTAGCTCAACCCCCGTGTAGAGCTCTCGCGCTTTGCGAATCTCGTTGAGGATCATCTCGCGAAAGTACTGACTGAGGAATGGAAATGAGGATATTAGTTGCACAGTACATTCTGTGACACCAGTTGCTATCCTTGACTCTACATATACAACTCCCTCTGTATTAGACGTCATAGGCACTTTATTGCAGCTGAAAAAAGCTTGATTTTCAACAAAATTTCAAACCACATTGTACCAAATCGTGAAATCCTTCCAACTGACTAAAACATTCCAGGAGGTGCATTCATTCAATAATTCATCTATTCATTCGTTCACTCGCTCAGTCATCAATTAATTCATCCATTGTTGTATTCATTAATTTATTCATTAATGCATTTATTCATCATTAATTAATTAATTTATCGCCTTTCACTTTCCTTCTCAGCAACCTTTAACCGACATTGCTATCCATCTCACCTCAACTGCCTTTGTAACATCAAGCACTTCCTGTCTGATAACATGGTGCGTGTTTGTGTGTGTGTGTGCGTTTGCCTTCTCAAAAAAATGAATCGTGGCACTTACACCCCTTTAACAAATCCATGATGTCTGAATCACCGTCTCAAGTATTGCATAGTTTTGTTCATTCGGTCATCAGCGTAGACCGAGTGCATGCAAGGCCAAACTATAGATTTTTTTTTTCTCTCGAAAAGATTTTGAAGGTTTTTCTCTCAAGCTGTCAAGCCTTTCATGCGAAGGCCTCTCTGCCAGGTCTGCTGAGTGTTCATCCAGAGTGCAAATTTCCCCAGCAGCAAGCGCATGTGTGTATGTGTGTGAGTGTGTGTGTGACAGAGAGAGAAAGATAGCGAGCATGAGTCATCGCTCAGACTAGTTATGCAAAGATGGGCAGAGAACCTGGCAGAGGTGTATGGGAACAAAAAACAAAGAATACACAAATATAGAAATAACTAGAAAAGCACTCAGAGAGGGCAGACCTCCGCCAAGGCAGTTCAGATCACCACCAAAATCTAATCACTTTTAAGATAGCCACAAAAGGGTGACAGTTCGGTGGGGAACAATTTGGCCCTATCTCGCAATGGTGAACAAACCTTTAAAAAAATCCAGGATCCAGATGGTGATCCTGATCACCACCAAAATGCAATCACTTCTCACTTAGCCCATTTCTGACCTATGCTGAATTTCAGCAAAATCCATCCATAACTTTTTGAGTTAAGTTGATTACAGACGAACGGACAAACAAACAGGGGTGAAAACATAACCTCCTTGACGGCAGTAACAAAACAAAAAACAAACATATGACAGTATAAAACAAGACACAATAGATAATGAGTTTTCCTCATCTGAAAGAGTGGCAGGAAGCACACATCCCACAGAACTAGCTTCAGATCCAAATGGCAAGCCTTGCTACATAATAGGGCTTTGACTCCGAACTTCGTTATTCAAATATAATTCAAATATTTAAAAAATTAGAGATATTCGAATGGCAGCCCTTAATATTCAAACCTGTTATGGGTATTATTTTTTGTAAATATGTTTGCGTGTAAATGCTGTTTTCAATTCAGATTCCGGCTGGTGAAGTTGTGAATCGTGAGCTCATTATGGTATTGTTATCATCTGGGCTCCTCTAGGTGATGTTAGTGTCCTGGTTTGCGCCTATTTTGCATACCAAAACAATGACCACGCCAGCAACAAGTGCGCCTGACGAGGAGTTTTAAATCTTCACACCTGACAAGCAAGAGTGCGGCGCTTGATACCACACTGTGTGGCGCTACTTTGGCTTCCCAAAGCAAGAGGGGAAAATCACGAGGGAGGACAAAGTGACATGTCTGACTGTTAATTAAAAAACAGTCATCACAACGTGTAGTTCTTTCAAAAACATAATTGACTAGGTGCACGATAGATTCCTGTAAGCTCGTGTATTTCCGATTGAGCATTAACTGTGTCGTAACAACGTCTTCTGTTATATTCTGCTCATTACATCTTCACTCCGACACATCTTGTTTGCTCAATAATAACAATGCATATTTAACACGCATAAATATTTAGCCTTTCGTTCACATAGTCTATTGACATTGACTGATACACTGCCGACGTACATTTAATACCAATATAGGTCTTACTGACGGCACTCAATTGTTAAAATATTAACAAATATTCGAATATTATTCGAATATTAATATTCATAAACAACCGAACTTCGAATATGGGGTGCATTTCTCGAACAACTTCCGAGGTTAGCATTCTACTACCATAGTTCTACCGAAGTTACTACTACTGTAGTGGCGAAACCCGACCGTTTCTCAAAGCACTTGTACTATGGTAGAACTGTCATTGTTGTTACTTCCATAGCGGGCACTACCGTTGTTCTCACTTCAGTGTGTGAAGCATGGAAGCAACGGAGGAAAAGCAGGGAAAGCCGTTTTGATTGGATGGCTATCTTTTTTGTTGACATGCCATGACGGAGAATCCTTGTTGAAATTATACGATGGTGATAATAATGATTAAGCTATGGCAAACATCTGGTTAAACCAATTACCGCGTTAAAACGTGGCCATATGGCAAAGCCGATGCATTTAGTGAAGGAAGTTATATTCTTATAAATCCATAACTTTTAATAGCATTTTGACATCATCTGCCGATATTATTGATAAACTCCACCCCAAGAGTAATTTACCACTGGTAGGTATAGCTCAGTGGCAAAGTGATGTGCCCCTGACACTGTTCCATTTAGTCATGAGTTCAAATCCTTTGCACACCTATGGTAGCATTTAGCCTACGTTCCACAATCACCTAGAGATGGGAAATCCGGGTTAATTAAGGGATTCGGTTAATTTTGAGTCACTCTGTGATATGACTCGGGTTGTGTGAGTCACTAGAATCACTGGAGTCACATAAAAAAACGGCCTGACATAAAAAAGCATCTATAGTTGTTGTTTTGGGTATTTTCTCCTACCATGTCTTAGGTATATTTCACAAGTAGGCCAGATAAGAAGAATGTTAATAACCAGGTAATGAAAGTAGCCTAATAAGAATATTTATTGAATATGGCAAATAAATGTGCAATAAATTGAACAATTCGTGCAAATAAGGTAAGTAATTTATTAACAAACAAGAAATGGCAGAAGAATGTGAAACAGTGCAATTCCTATAGCATTGCTTTTAAGCTATGCTATATACAAAGTATGTAACATACTCGTGCAATGTGTGGAAGTTGGCTAAGAATAATGTACTGTACAGTAGACTACACTTAAATATAAAAGAATACCAAAGAGTAACAACTACAAATAAAATGAGATGTGCAAAATAAAATCTTACATTATATTAACAATATGAAAACAGGAATTAAGGGTCAGATATGCGATAAGCTGTTCCGACACAACCTCAAGCAAGGCTGCAGCTTGGGGGTTGTGCACATCTGGCCTTAGGCTTGTCACTCTCTCTGCAAAGTCAGCCCATATATATATATATTTATTTATTTTATTTTATTTTTTTTTTTATTTTTTTTTATAACAGACACCCCAACCTGCAGAACCCCTGCAGAAACATTATTATATTACATATATGTTACATTATGTTACAGGATTTAAAGTTTCTGAGGAATTCAACATTATCATAGGCCCAGATGCAGAATGCAATCGCTGTAAGCAGTTGATCAGTCAGATCTACTACTTTAAAATACCACAAAGAAGAACCGAATTGTAAGCCTAACAGCTGTCCTATAAACAGTAACACCAAGGACAGTGAAAATGTAGTATATGTCTACAGTACACAGCATGCATTACTTGAGAACGAAATGTGTTTTTCCTTTACACTGGAATACGTTTTCAATTTGCCTCACTCTGCCTGTCTCCCGGTCACTTGCTGCATCCGTCAATAGTAATAATAACAATAATGAAAAATAGCTCCGTACAGGAAACTTTTGTATGGTTGCATTAATAGCAGACACAAATGCAAATTGTAGTCAGTGAAAACCAACACAATCTGATTTCATTTCACGCAAAATGTTACAATGTCGGTATTCTTTCTTGTCTATGCGTGGGGCTTGATCACGTTGCTGTACAGTGCGCGCTATGTTTCTAGCGGTTCACATTGTGTAGTGGCATAGTGTTTATTAGGCTAGACTTTTTAATGTCACATTTGGCTGCTGATGTACTGGCAGACACTTCCTCAGGTCTTTAATGTAAACATCGAACTACTCGGCATGCCCCAGCCACGACGATTGACATTTCCTTTCATTTTTAAACTACGGTAATGCATGTTCATCTCATCAGCCTGAATTAAAGAAGTCCTCGAGAGAAAACCCTCAACCACCACGTATAAAAAAGAACTGTAACTTTTGGAGAGCAACGAAAGTGTTTGCGACGTCCCCAGGGTAACCATATGAAAGAATATTTTACTTTATGTTTTGTACTCTGATTTTATTTTTTTATGGTTACAAGCTATTAATGTAAACATCAAACTACTCCGCATGTCCATCATGACGATTGGCCTTTCTTTCATTCATTCAAACTACGTTAAAATTGCACGTTCATCTCATCAGCCCAAATTAAAGAAATCCTTGAGAGGAAGCCCTCACCACCCCGCATAAAAAGGACTGTTACGTTTGTGCTATAGCCCTGAAAAATTGCGACGCCCCGGGGTACACTACGAAAGAATATTTTACTTCTTTATTTATTTTGTAGTATTATTTTATTTCCTTATGATCACAAGCTGTTTTTAATGTAAACATCAAACCTCTCCGCATGCACGTCATGACGATTGGCCTTTCCTTTCATTCATTCAAACTACGTTAGAATTACATGTTCATCTCATCATCCCAAATTAAAGAAATCTTCCTCGAGAGGAAACAACCAGTTCGCATAAAGGACTGTAACTTTTGCACTATAGCCCCAAAAGTTTAAAATGGTGATGCCCCTGGGGTACACTACAAAAGAATATTTTTTATTTTTTGTATTATTAATTTTTTTGTTATGGTCACAGGCTATTTTTAATGCAAACATCAAACTACTCTGCATGCCCGTCATTAAGTATTAATTCACACAACATAGGCAACAATGTCAGTCGGAGTCAACAACGTGGAGAACTCGTGCCCGTGTACAAGACCCCAGCTAAGCTTGTGCAAGGCCGCAAGCAAGTAGGAATCCAGGAGTCAAGCCACAGGCTAACCACAAGCAGGGAATCTCAACTCAAGCCACGAGTCAAGCCATGAGCCAACCGCAAACAGGGGATCCACAAGCGGCTATGAGTTGGGATCCACGGTTAGTCAGGCACTCACACACTCGGCAGAGAAATGAAAGTCGCAATGACGCAATTTGGGTAAGCAGAGATCCACGAGCGGTGGATCTCGGTTATGCCTGTTGGATCCTTGCAGTTAAGTCGGGTAAGTTAAGTTTTGTTTCTCTACTGAGCGAGTGAGTGCTAAGTGCTTGCGCTGCTTGCTTGGATCCACTAGTAGTGCTAAAGTGACAAGTGGCGTACGTTTCATTTCTCTGCCAACTGAGATGTAAGATGTTTGATTTGTGCTGTTTATTGATAGTATATCAATCAAATGTAGTAGGACTCAACATGGTTCTTGAGTGATAATAGAGATCCGGATAAATAACCCGACCCGAGTTTTTTCCCATCTCTACAATCACCACTCACAACAACATTTTAAGCTGAGTAACGGTGGCGCTTTCAGTCACGGATCACTCACCTGTTATACCGATACAATGCATTTCTTCTACATGTAGTCGTAATATTCAACCAAACTACAGAGTAGATCAGTATAAGTCCACATTAATGTATGTCTGAGGCCATGCACATTTTAGATTTCTATAATATGACTCATGTTGGTCTCGAACCTGCACATGTCTTTTCAAATTTCAATAGTGTGCGATCACTAGTTTTTTCGGCTCACAACAGGTTCCAACCAAACGTACATGATGTAGCCATCAGCAAACCTTCCAACTGAAGGCCAACATCTAATGCAAATATCTCATAATCCTGCGGTCCAAACTCAACGAAACTCAATTGGTTTGTGCAGGTGATCATAATACTGCTGTCCAAACCATTAAATGTTTAAGTCATGCCTATACGGTTTTAACAAGAAAAATTACATATCACGAATTGGCCATTTAACAGTTTCAACAGCTGTATTATAGTAACCTCTACACACCGATTGAATTTCACTGTGTTTGTGCTGTAGGATTACAAGATATTGGCACCTTACAGTCAAAGATCTACTGCAAGTTTTGCCGTGGGTGGGGTCAGCCTTTGTAGTAAGGCCTATACTTCACCTCGAGAGCTGTAGTGAGACCTTCACAACTTTACTTCGAAGTTTTGGCTTTACTTCGGAAGTTTCTCTGCTATGAAGGTTTCGAGAAACGCGTAGGAGGGTCTCTTCTACCAAAGTTCTCACTACCATAGTTGTTACTTCCGAAGTAAAGTACTACCGTAGTGAGCTTTGAGAAACGCAAGGTAGCCTTTGGTGCAGTACTTCGGAAGTAACAACAACGGTAGTGGCTAGGAAGTTAGCAACTTTGCGTTCGAGAAACGCACCCCTGATTTTTGAGAAAAAGTCAAAGCCCTAGGGGAGACCGGGTTTGGTTGTAACACGGGTTGGTTGTCACACTCATCATATGTCGGCCACTAAAGGGCGCTGATCAACGTCGCTGACATAGAAATGTTCAGAATTAGTGTTAGGGGTCATCTACATTGACAGTTCAAGTGTTTGACACAAAGTTTTGAGGTGAGATCAATATTAAGGTTTTTCATGTCAAAATGTAAATTTTCAGAACTTTAAGTTTTCTTTTCTAGTTTTGTAACTAATGGGTTGACTTTAGACAAACTCTAATGTACCCTGTGTGTGTACATTTTGTGTGCACCTGCCTAACACTTGTCAAAAAACAACTTATGCCCATCTTATGCCTTAAGTTCTTTCAGCCTTATGGGTGTTTTAACATTAAACATGTGGATGGTTAAAAAGATACAGTACTGTCCAAAGATTTAGGCAGGTGCCTTCAAACCAGCATCAGTTCACGCACAGGGGTACACACAAAGTCAGGGGTTTTGCAGGATTATAGTCAGGTGTATAATCAACCAATTACACCAAACACACACACACACACACACACACACACACACACACACACACACACACACACACACACACACACACACACACACAAAATCTAAATAGTAACAATAGGCCTACTTATCTAATTGTTGTAATCTATCTTTTGGTGCATAATGTATATTTAAATATTATGTTATAAAATAGTATGTATTCAGCAAGTCTATGTCTAACCGCGATGGGGTTGGTGTCACAAGCTGTCAGTGTCTATTTGACACTCCAGTCCTACCTGACACTTTAAGCTTACATTATACATTGAAAGGGAATCTATTCATAACACCGTTTTTGAGGGATTCAAATGAAAGCAAAAAATGTGACAACCAACCCCGGTCTCCCCTACTACATAATGACTTTTGGCCTGGTCTGGAAACAAGCATGGAAAATGCTTTGTTATTCCATGCCTATAGCTCCATGGACTGAGCTGTACCAGTGAAAGTACTGTACATAACATGCCTTCCTATTTAAGTGGCAATAATACAAAAAGATTTTCCGTTCTAGCCGTTTCTCTCACGCTCTCGCTGTCCCTGTCAAGGTCTATAACCCTAGCACTCTCATGTTCTCACTTACACACTCTCTCTCTTTCTCCAACTCTCTCTAACTCTCTCTCTTTCTCCCTCCTTTAATCTCTGTCTAACTCTCTTTCTCTAGTTGTGTTATGAGGTAAAACAGAAGTACGAGAATGTAGTAATTGAAAGTGTTGGGGAAAAGAAAGAGGAAAACGAAGAACAGAGATTGAAAGTATGTGTGTGTGTGCATTATGTGTGTGTGTGTGTGTGTGTGTGTGTGTGTGTGTGTGTGTGTGTGTGTGTGTGTGTGTGTGTGCGTGTGTGTGCGGGAAAATCAGGTTGCCTTAAGAGCCCTGCACCTTTCGCGCCGAATAAGAAAGAGAATCAAACTGCTAGTATTCACACAGCATAAATACAGCAGCCCTCCTGCCGCGACAAGGAGGTGTGAGGTTATTATTTGTCTTTCTTTTGCTTTCGAGAGTGCAACTGATAACACTGCAAGTCTGCAGAAGGCGCGGTCACAGACTCAGCAGCTGTAGGGACAGATGGTGGGGCTCTGTCCCAGGGTGTGCTCAAGATCACCATGTAGCCAAACATTTTTGCAGCCCACAAAAAAAAATCTGACTATTTTCTCTCATATTAAATAAATAAGCCATGTGGTGACTGTCTTTAATAAGAAATGCTTTTATAATAGCAAGGGGTATGTTTGTTTTTCTAAACCCAGACTTACACGTGTTCTTAAGTAAATGAACAAATTAAATTCTGAGTCTCTTTTAGGATAATTTACAGACCATTTTGGTAACACTTCCTATG